>ML812099.1:11933-29734 GCA_009831015.1 Picea engelmannii | reverse complement strand
CCTCCCCCCCCCTCCGTTAAAGATAGAACGGTCGGGGGGATCCGGAAAAAATTGTCCACTGTAGATCTGGGTGCGATCATCCAGATCATTGATACATGAACGAAGCATAAGTGAGGGTGCGGAAAATACATGCACCAAGGAACTTAGGATAAGTGCATTTCACGGGCTTTTTCCCAAGGCTTTTCATGTGTACACCACCAAGGGGTTAGACAAACAACCTTTTTAAGTGTCCAAATCATGGTGTAACTTTGATCATCAAGCTGGTTTTATTGAAGTAAAGACACTAGCCTATATTCTAACCTAGTTTCCTATGACAATTAACCCAGATTAGACTGTTGGGTTAAGAATTTACTCTACCCTAGGGCTATTTGACCAAGATTAGACAGTCTGGCCAGATTTATTCACTAATCTAACCTAGATCGCTTGGCTAAGATTGAACAGTTTAGCCAAGCTTATTCACTAATCCTATCAACATCAATTTAAAAAGAACTTGGCCATGCTTGAAAGGTATGGACCAAGTTACTATTATTGCACGGGGCTTTTATTGAAATTCTTTTATGCCCTCTTTTCCTTTTCTTTTTCTTTCTTTCTTTTCTGTTTCTTTTCTTTTTTTCTTTTTTCTTTTTCAAATTATTTGTAGAATGAAAAATCATTTGTCAGAAAAACACCAGAGAGAGATAATATTCTAGTCACCAGTTGATACTATAACTTATAGGATGATAACATTTCCCATGCTTCGCTACTCTCCTGTTAGTACTGAAGTAGTAGTGCTCCAGGATTCTTCACGTCCACCTAGTCAAGGCTCAAGAATCCCACTCCTTGCGTCCCTTTGAGCACACCTCGTTGGGTTGGGGATAGTTGAGCATCGTCCCATTCTCTCTTCCACTCGCAGGCGAGAGCGTCGGGCAAGTGGCTTTGGTGAGGCCGTAAGCATGTGTTGCAAGGAAGCCCATGTCTTCCACCTTACTTAGAATCGAGGGCAGTGTAGGATGAGAATGTTGAGGTGCAAGGGAAAGATTTGAATTGAGGAATCAATAGGAAATCGTTGGCCTCCCAATTGCATATTCAAATTCAAACGGGCACTGTTGTCACTGAAGATGCTGCAAATTGAATGTGGAACACGACTGGACAACATATGACACTGGTAGTGCGATCGCTAGCTGCGATATCTAGGAGCTCATGCCGATGAATGATGATGGGAATCATGCACATGGAACCTGCATCAACTACACTTGTACATAGGCATCATGCGCATCAAACCTACATCAATTGTACTTGTACTTTCTCTAGCTTAGGAAACTATTCACTAAGCCAATCATTGGCTTAGTGCATGGTGGATAATGCTTGTCGTGTGACTGTTAGATAAACTGGTGTGCAATGTTAGCACAACTGTTCTTAGAATAGGCATGCAACATCTATGTGACTGTTTGATGAACATTCACATAGATAAACGCAACTGTTTTTCAAACATTTTCACATATCACACTAGTCATGTGATGACTTATATTTTGAAAATGTGGTAGTTTTGTGGGTTATAATGATTATATAAATTTGTTTTGTGTGTTGTGTGAATGCAGACTATGGGTGCATTAGTTCGTTCATCATGCTGGTGCATTGGCGTCAGAGGGATTGGGATCCCATTCGTACAATGGTGGTTGCAGATGCTAGGATCCAACTTCAGTTGGCCAATTTTGGCTTGTTGAAGTATATGGAGTGTGCACCGATGAGATCCCAAGAGGATCTCTTGACATTTTTGGTTTAGATGTGGCAAGTAGAATGCTAGGTTTTCGAGGTCTGAGGTCAGGATGTGGCCTTGTTAGTGTATATTGACATCTATTTTTTGACTGGCCTTTCTATCAGGGGAGTGGTCCCTGAGGTGCAAATCGTATGGTGGGTGGAGAGACTATGTAGGATTTGGTGGCTTGTCCCTATCATGCCCCTGATGCAGTGGTAGGAGGGTCGATCTGAATTGGGTAGATCGATTCATTATTGACATGGGAAGTGGCAAAAATGGTTGTGATTATATATGGATCCTTAGTGACTTAATGGATATCTCGGAACTAGATGATCATTATGGAGCGAGTGCTCCGTGGGGAGTTTTTTGCTTGGTAGTGCATGGTTGCACAACTGACTTGCTCCATTGGAGGCCAAGCCAAATATTTCTATTTCAGCTCCATGTTATGTGGATTTTTCTTTGAGCATGTAGTTTTGTTGTTGTTATAACCCTAAATTGCATCATACATGCATACCTGGCATTTGGCCCTATTACTTGCTATTTTTGCCAAGCCATCACTCATCAACTCTTCTTAAAAACACTATTTTTGAAGATGTACGTGCCCTGCACCATTACTGATCGTGTACACATGCTTGCTGCACCACTACATTTCATGTACATATGCTAGTTGCACCATTACAACCCGCATATACCCACAAAAGTTGCAAGGAATTCGTTGAGATTACGGGCTATTGGGTAGTTTCCAACCAATTCACCGCCTATAGCCCGTCACCCAACCGAATAACCATCCTTTTCCGACATAAAAGGAGGTTTTGGGGTCTCATTTCCATTCCAAGCATAAGAACAGTGAAAATCTGCCCATTTCACATCCCCTCCTTGCCCCAAGAATTTGCAGCCACCTTGTGAGATTTGCATCAAAATTTCCCATTTTTCCCTTTTTCCTCAATCATAAGCCTATGCCATTTCCTTAGAAGAAGTGTGTGAGGAGAAAGATACATGGAAGTGCAGTTGGATCTTGGTGAAGAGGATCCTAGACTAGGTTCGAGGAGTAGTCGTTGATCTCATTGTAAGTAAACATTGTGATATCAATAGAAGAAATATTTTTTCTATCCCAAAATATGATGTGTCAAATATCTATGTTTGATTTATGTTTTATACTGACATATAACCCATTATTTATATGTGATATGCATGTTTGTAGTTCCCTGTTTATCTATTTGTGAATGCAAGTCAGCCTTGGGAGGAGGCTTGCAGTTAGCAGAGAAATTGAACACAAAAGGATCAACACCGGACGCGGAGTAAAATGTAGAGTTACCAGATCTTTTCAATTTGTATTTCATGCATGAATGTGGGGTATATTCAGGGTAGTTATAAAAAGTAGGATACTTTTAGATGGTTAGATCTACCTACATGTTGAACCCTAGTGTAGTCCATAGGGGGGTTTTCCCGCTATATCAAAACTGGCGACCATACTAGGGAAGCCTCTAGGGTTTTAGGGGATATTTTTGGGTGTTTTAATTGGTTTTATTACCTTTTGAGTTTTCTATAAGTTTGTTGAGTCTTTAAGGGATTTTGGTTACATGTTGGTACCATACCAGTACTCCCTGCTCTGTCAGTCTACCTGTTTGTTTTATTTTTTTGAGAAGTTACAAAGGTGTATGCGGCCTGTAGTGGGTCTGCATGCGTACATACGCGCGTTGCTTTTAGACAGTCTGCGTACATACACAGGATGATTAAGTGTCAGTAGCGTGCGTGTGTCAAGAAATTGTTTCTTTAAGAAGAGGCAGTCAACCTCTTCCTTGATTGAAGTTTTACTGCTCAGGGTTTCTTGATTAAGTACAGTGTCTCTATTTTGACAGTTGAAGCCTGGGTTTGATGTCAGTTTTCTTATCGTTTTAGAAGATTTCTTATGTTTCCTAGTTTTTTTAACTTATTTTTACCTTGGATTTTTTAAGAAAAATGAGTTGCATTTAAAAAAAAAAATTCCCCCTCATGGCCGGGGGGGCCATGAATCGTGTATTCATCAATCTCTTTTAGAATATTTTGTTATTTCTTCTTTGATTAGAAGAAAATATAAAAAAATTAGTTTGTTAGGTCTCTTTCTTTCTTGGCATTTGCTTTGCATTGTTATTTGAAAAAGAAAAATAAATTAGCATAGAGTTGTGTTTTCTTCTCATCCTAAAAGCATTTCAAAAGAAAAAAAAAGAAACATAATCCTTCTTTGCTAGTGTTCTTATAAGTTTCATTTTCTACAAGAGTCTTAACAACAACAATTGCACTACCACACCCCTTTTGAGTAAATCAAGCCTTAAAACGATTGTTAAATTAAAATAAACTAGACTTTATGTTTGTAGGGTCAATCAACTAGTCTAGGCTAGAGCCTTGAATTAGGTTGGAGAGAAAAATCTTCAAGGATTATAAAAAAAACATTGGAGTCAGTGATAGGGAGTGTAAAAAGTCTAGTAAACGTGAAAGTTATCCGGGACCCCCCTCTAACACGGATAAACACGAGGTCACGTGCAGGAAGGTAGTGGAAATAACCCCTCCAAATCTGGACCAAGCATAGTGGGGAACGCATATAGAGGAATTGTCGTGGGATACTGTCGGTTGCATTTGCCTACGGAGCTTCGTGGACCTCAAATATGTTCAAGGTCTTCAGTTGTCTTCCAGACCACTTTATTTTGATACCTTTGATAGGTTTCGGGCTTGATACCTTGCTCATTGCGGTCCACCCTACTGTCGACTGTACCCACTTAGTGACTGTTTGTGGGCTAGCAACTTAGTTTCCTTTATTCTAGGGACTTACATAGGTGAATGCAGGGGTATACCACAGTACCTAGGGAAGACGTTGGGTCACACTTTGCAGAGTATACCCAGAGGGTGCTTCCGTGTTCGAGTTGCACTTGCACTGGTAAGTTTCTCTAGTGTTCGTTGGTGTAACTGTTCTTCCTACTAGTTAGTCATTTGCTTGATTTGCCTTTTGGAACTTTTAGTGTGTACTCTATTCTCCCTAGTTTTACATAGTGAGTTAGTCAGTCATTTCTTTGGGTCTATGACCTAGGGTGGTAGACCTCCCACTCTGCCAGTTGTCAGGACTCTTCGGTCTTTTGCTTGGAAACGTGGAACCGCCTCTTTATAGGCATTGTTTTTATACCATTGGTTCGCCAGAGTCAGTGTGTGATAATTTTACAGACTTGAATGATCCTGCAAGGGGAGAAAATGTGCATAGGATATTCATGGCTAAAGTTCCCGACGATACCAACCAAGGAACCCCTTTGCAAGGGGATTCTTGTGCTTTTCCTTTCTTCGGAAACGTTGGTGTCCCTTTGATGGCCACGTTGTACATTTTTGGGTTGAATGTGGGACTGCCAATTTAGTTGGGCACCATTCCAAATGTCCTTAATGCTCTTGACACTTCTCTATTAAGCACCTTATGTCATGGGCATAATGTTTGTCAGCGTCGGAAGTCACTCCTGGAATGCAGTAGTAGAAGAGCCTGGCACCCATCAATTTATGTCACGATTTGTTTGTAAAGGTTCATCAAATGGAAAGAAACTCAGAACCATATCCTTCTAACTCAAAAAACTGGGCTGGAACAACAGTGACATGTGAGGTCTTGACCTAAATTAAGCCAACAATAGTGATAGTGTTGAGTAAGTGGAGGGAAAGAGAAAGGAAATAAAGTCTTCTCTAGACCTCTGGTCTTCTGGCGGCCTTTACAAAAGAGGAAAAGTCTCAGATATGAGATCCTCTCAGAGCCGAAGAAACTTCAAAATGAACCTAAAAATATTGCAGAACTGATACAATCAAACCTACATCATATAACAATGCAACACCCGACTAGATCATCCATGCCCAGGCTTTCAGATTCAGAGGAAAAAAGAAAAGAAAAAGCTGGCTGCCATTACACAAGAAGTCTCAAAATGTTCTGTATAACCAGAGAACCAGAGTCTAAATTAAATATTTACATTCAAGAGCTGTGCTCTACCATCCATCCTTACAAAATACAAAAACTGAGTACATATACTCCAAAACTTTCTCCCAGCAAAGGTGTCTTAGGACTTTTAGAGTGTGGTGTCTCTTCAGTCAAATCAGACCTGAATTCCTTCATCAGATGTCATCTTAACTTTTCATGGCCTTTGCAGGGGGGTAGATGAAACATTAAAGGCCAAAATAGCGTGTGCGGACTCCTCTGGTCAGACAAGGACTCAACATAGCCTCTTTGAAAAAAAACTAGCATACAAGACCATCTCGGGTAGACTGCCTACCGTAACCTCCATTCTTTACATTTAATGAGTGAGCCGAGGTCTCAACTACCTTCCCCCACCTTCATTTACTTTTAGCAGGGACCAAGATGGAGGTCGAGTTGAAATGGTACCTGGATAACATGGCGATCCCTTCTGCAGCTAAACTTGATGCTTTGGCCCTTTACACAGTTCTTTCTATCACCCCAAGTGACCATGGGTTCTGACCTTGTGCCTATCTTTGAAGGCACTTTCTGCATTTCGCGCTTCGACAATTCCTAATATAGTGGAGAGGAGACCCTCTGTTCTCTCGAAGTCCCAGTAGCTGAAGTCATGACAAAACCCAATCACGCACCACGTGTCCCTTGAATGGACGGCCCAAATCAAAATTTAAATGCGAGACCTCCTTTGGCCTGAACCCTTTCGGCGTTTCGAGATTCAGGGATTTGAAATGCAGTGGAATGAGGAGACCCTCTATTCTCTCGAAGTCCCGATAGCCGGAATGCCGAAATGGCTTGATCGTGCGCCACACATCCCATTGGATGGATGGCCTGGATCAAAATTTAAATGTGAGACCTCCTTTGGCCTGAACCCTTTCGGTGTTTCAGGCTTCGGGGATTTGAAATGCAGTGGAATGAGGAGACCCTCTATTCTCTCAAAGTCCCGGTAGCCAGAATGCCGAAATGGCTTAACCGTGCGCCACGCGTACCATTGGATGGATGGCCTAGATCAACACTTGAATGTGGGACCACCTCTGGCTTGAACCCTTTTGGCATTTTGGGCTTCAGGGATTTGAAATGCAGTGGAGGAAAGAGACCCTCTATTCTCTCGAAGTCCTGGTAGCTGAAATACCGAAATGGCTTGGTCGCTTCGTGATTTTGGCCATAGGAGATGAGCTCAGGTGCTTGATCATGTGCAACTCCGTCACACAAAATCACCCGATGGCCATCAATCTGCCCCATCTATGGATCCTCACCGTTGAAAAGAAAAGTGCCCACTCACTTGATTTTAAGCCCAAAATAGGCTTCTTCTTTGGGCTGCGCTTGACACTCATGGCTGCAACCTTTGCATAAAACATACTCGACCGGTTTTCAAACCCCACTTCAATGCATTTACACCAGGGGCCCGAAACCAGGAGGAAAAACACCATCTTGCAATAATTTTTGCTAACATTAGGCTCCATGGGGGATAGAGTCGTCCCTGCGATGCTCTAAGAACTCATTTGCAGCTTTAGTGCCTTGCTGTTGGTCTAAGGAGTCGTCTATTAAGCTGAGGATAAATAAATAAACAACCTAAAGGATAATATTTACAAAACAAGGAGCCGCCTATGGCTCAAACAAAACATTTTTTCAGGAAATGCCCATTTACTGGGCCATTAAATACTTCCTCACCCTCCAAATCCTGCAACTTATAAGTGTTATTTGAGAATACTTCAGTGATCTTGAAAGGCCCGATCCAAAGGGCATCGAACTTGCTATGTTTTCCCCTATCTTTCCTGGGTGCATCCCACTTAAGCACCAAATCCCCGAGCTCGAATTCCTTCTTTGTGACCTTCTTGTCAAAAGCCTGCTTGACCTTCTATTGATGACTATGGGCCTTGCCCATCACCTGTTCCCTGATTTGTTGCACCTCCACTATTTGATGAATCCTTCTGACCATATGATCTATCTCTCCTTCAAGATCCTAGAAGAATTTCGCTACAGGTAACACAAGTTGAGTGGGGAAAATAACCTCCGTCCCATAAACCAGTTGAAAAGGTGAGGTGCCCAGGGACTTTTTTGTTGTCACTCAATTGACTCATAGAGAGAATTTGAGCTTTGAATCCCATGCCCTCTTGTTTTCTTCCAACAATCTTTTGATGAGCTTGATTAGGCTTTTATTGGAATATTCTACCAATCCATTTCCTTGAGGATAATAGGGGGTGGAGTGAATCAACAAAATTTTGAACTGTTCACATAACTTAATCAGAGGCTCAGACTTGAAAGAAGCAACATTATCAGTGACAATTCTGTTGGGACAGCCAAATCGGGCTATGATATCCTCCAAGAAGCTGATAATAACCTTGTGAGAAGCACTCCTGGTGGGGGCTACTTCTATCCACTTAGTGAAATAGTCTGTTGCAGTCATGATCCATCTGTGTTGGCCACTTGAAGGAGGATGAATCTCCCCAATGAAATCCAACTCCCACTACTGAAAAGGTGCTGAAGCTACCATAGGCTTTAGTGGCAATGAGTTGAGCTACTACTCTCCTAAGAACCTTTGGCATTTGATACAAGCTCTAACTTCTCTGCAGACGTCGATGAACAAGGTGGGCCAGTAGTAACTAGCCCTAAGAATTTTGTGAGCTATGGTCTTCCAAAAATGATTCCCTCCACAAATGTCGCCATGGAACTCAAACATAACTTTCCGGGCTTCCTGTGGGCTCAGACACCTCAACAACACCCCTAGGGTGTCTCTCCAGTACAAGACTTGGTCAATGAGGCAACACCTTATCGACTTGAGCTTTAAAGCTCTTGCCTTACTTTTACCCATTCCATCAGGAGGCTTCAGCTCTTGTAGAAAGTATAAAATGTCTCGGTAATAGGCGCATTCTGCTAGTGATGAGCCTTCGTGAGAGATTATGCTTGACGACTCAGCTCACTGATTTTCTGAGAAAATATTTATGAAGCTAACCCCCACGGCCCTGCAATTGGATTCAACCAACAGCTTGGCTAAAACTTGCCCTTTAACCAACTTGGTGGGTTTTATCTCTAGGTCAAACTCCAAAATCTTGGTGATCCATTTACCTCTTCTTCCATCTACGTGAGGCTGTATAAGGATATCTTTCACAGATGCTGAAGGCACGTACGCAGTCACTTTTGAGTGCAAGACATAGACTCTGAAAGCTTTGAGAGCTTTCACTAAGGCATAATCATGCTTCTCCATGATTTCATACCTAATCTCTGCATCTCTTAATGCCTTGCTGAAGAAGGAAATGGGCTACTCTCGACCCTCCTCATTTTTCTTCAACAAGACCGCTGCTACTGTATCAAAAGAAGCAAATGGAAATATTAGGAAATCCTTGGAATAGTTAGGACTGACCAGCATAGGTGCCTCAGTCAATGCCCTTTTTATTCAGACGAAAGATTCCCTGGGCCTTCATTTCCTTTCCTGAGCATGGCTGTGATGTGTTTCACCAACTCAGCAAAATTTGAGACAAATCTCCTCAGAAAATTAATCTTCCCCAAAAAGGTCCGAACTTCCTTTCTAGATCTAGGAAGTGACAGGGTCTGAATTGCCTCTACCCTGTTGGGGTCAATCCTTACTCCCTCTGCTGATACTATATGGCCTAACAACTTCCCCTCATTCATAGCAAACATAGACTTCTTGGGATTTAAAGAAAAGACAAACTTATGGCATTTTAGGAAAACCTTCCTTAGGTGACAGTAGTGCTCCTTATCAGACCTAGAGAAGACTGTGATGTCGTCTAGATAGATCACCACAAACTGGTCCTTTTCTCCGATGAAGGCCATATCCATGGCTCATTGAAAAGTTGCTCCTACGTTCACAATTCCAAACGACATATTGGTATAGATGAATGTCCCCTAGGGAGTGGTGAAGGTCGTCTTCTCTCTGTCCTCGGGCATGACTGATATATGATTATACCCAGAGAAACCATCAACCATGGATATCCTAGATGCACCAGTTACCCTTTGTAATATGTGTTCCATGTTGGGAAAGGAATAGTTGTCTTTCTTTGAGCTCCTGTTGAGGTTCCTAAAGTCAACATAGAGCCTGATTTCCCCACTTTTCTTCCTCACAGGGACCAAATTGGACACCCACTCAGAATATCTCAAGGGAACAATGATTTGGGCATCTAACAGTGTCTTTACTTCTCTCTACATGACAGGCAACAACATGGGATTTATTTGTCTTAACTTCTGCCTAAATGGTTTAGCCTCCTCCTTCAGTGGGATCTTGTGTTCAATGACAGACATGTCATATGTCTTGAGGTCTTCATAAGTCCATGCGAACACATCAACACATTCTCTTAATAGATCAGTATATTCGGCTCTCTATTCTTTGGTCAGGCTGCTTGACAACCTGACAAATTTAGGCTCCTCCTACGTGCTGATGTTGCACTCAGCTGAATCAACATCTCCATTTGAAACTTCCCCCTTTACTGCCACATCATTCCCATCAAACAATCTTTCTAAAGGGACTAGCCCCTTCGAAATGTGATTGCTAGGAAGCTGAATAATCTGTTGATTAGCAATTTTATTTAAAAATATCTCAGGGCAAGGGTGACCTTCAAGGTCAGGATCCTGATCAATGTGTGACCCAAAAAATTCGTCGACAACCTACAGAAAATTCTTGATTTCAAGATCGTCTTCGAAAACCTTCCAATGTCTAACATTGTCTGGTATAGATGGCCTATATTTTATCTCAATCTCGTATTTTCTCTTAGGTGGCAGAGGGATCCTGAACAGACTCGCCGAAACGGCTAACGAATTGGCCAAAGCATTTTTCTCCCTTGGAATAAAAGAGATGTTGAAAGCTGAGAAGAAATTGTCAATCAGGTCCCATACCTCATTTTTGTAGCTCCAGAGCCAAGGATGCTTGGCCCGATAAATGTTTCTAACTTGCCGAATAATCAGCTCAGCATCTCCAAACACTGCTATCTCCTCTATTCCCATCTCTTTTGCAGCCCTTAAACCCAGAACCAGAGCTTCGTATTCCGCCACATTATTGGTGGCTTCAAATTCTAGTTTGTATGACAGGGATATGGTTTCTTGACAAGGTGACACCAACACCACTCCAGCGCCAACGACTTCGCTAGAAGAAGCCCCGTTGAAAAACATCTTCCACATAGAGGTGGTTGGAGGAGGCATCTCATGATTAAGAGGGGGATGCCTTCTGATTTGAAAAGGGGCTTCAGGTGCATCAGTGAGCTACAACAAACTAGATCCCAAATCAGTGTCTAGTGCAAAGATAGGGTGTTTGGTGGGATTTGCCTCATCACTAACATTGTAGGCCAGTTGGGCTTCTCTGTACAACCTCCTGTGTTCCCCTCCAAAGAATGGAATGGTAGCATATGTGAGATCCATTTGTAATGTTCCTCCAAGTTTTTTAATACAAGATCTTGACAACAACATGCCGAACTTGGGAGGAACATCGGCTACTACAATGTCCACGACCACACTTTTCATTCGCAGCTGAAAAAAAGAGACAACCAATTCTTCGATGACTCTGAGGCATTGCACCCTCCTTGAATTGAAAGAGTACAAATCATGGTAAGCCTTCGTCACCTCCAGTCCCAATTCTGCCATGACTATTTTGGGCATAAGGTTGTGGGAAGCTCCTGAATCCATGAGGCAATTATGCAACACCTTGTCGTGTATGTTCAGGGATGTGTAGAAGGGAGGGGATGAATCATATTTGTCTTCTACCATGGGACCTAGGACAACTGTCGGCATCTCATCCTGAAGATTTATTGAGTCTGTGGAAGGCTGGGGGGGCTCAGATTGTAGTAGCTTATAGAGGGACCTTTTGAAATCTTCATTTTTAACTAGTTCGAAGAGGGGTACAAGAATCCTAATCTTCTGAATCTCATGCTCAAAACTAAAAGAGGAGGGAGTTTTAGAAGGTTCCCTTACCTCGGAGACGGGCTCTTTGGCTACGGACGAAGTATTCTGAGTTTTCTTTTCTCTAGTAGCTATCGCTGCAGCTTTAGCAGGCCTTTCTGCTATGAGGGGCTAATCCTGGCTGTCGAAAGTATCATCTTTCTTCTTTGACCTGAGATGGTATCTGTTAGGGTAATTTTTGGCCTTCTCCCCTTTACCCAACTCATTTATTTGGATGTTCATAAGGGACTCTTCATATGCGTCTTGAGTCAAATGGGGAAAAGGGGAGGTATCTTCAATGCAGTTAATTTCAGGGTCAAGTTCTTCTATCTCCTCTTCTTCCTCATGAGCAACTATGTTGTTTTGGAGAGGGGTCTGAATCCTCTAATCATCTCTATCTCTGCCCTGTTGTTCCCTTGGGAAGACCTGTGGCACATTGTTACCAGGCCTCTTGAAACCTCTATTGTCAGTATTCTGGGGATTTATGTACACGGGCCTCCCCTCTAACTCCCACCTTTCCATCCTAGCCGAAAGAGATTTCAACACTTTAGTTACCTCATTTGTCTGAGGGGGAAGGGAAGAGGAATGGGATGAGGAGGCTTCATCTTTCTTCTTGGCTATATCTCTGTCAGCCTTACTCTTGAGTTGGTCAACAACCAATATATTAGACTCTACTTCTACGGCTATGTCATGTATATGCGCTAGAGTGGTGGCTCTCCTTTCCATCAATAGGAGGTAGAAATTAGGATCAAAAGTGCTAGCATAAGTGATCTTCGCAGAGGCTTCTGAGGGCTTCATCTCAGTGGGACTTTTATTGTACATTTTGTTAAATCTTTTGGAGAAGTTAGAAATAGGCTCTCCTTCTTTTCTCTTCAAAGATCCAAACTCTGTCATGTAATACATGAAGTCTTTTTTGTCTCCCCACTGTCTCAAAAAGGCATTATCCAAAGCCTTAATCCCATTAATATTTCCAGGAGGCAGGGCCCTAAACCATTTTCTAGCCTCACCCTCAAGGTTATGGACGAAAATCCTCATCCACACATCTGCATACATGATGACATGATCATCTATAAAACTGTAAAAGGATTCAAGGTGTTCTTCTGCAGTTATGTCTCCCTCGCCTATAAACTTGGGCAACTACTTGAGGTAGCCATCTACTGGAAGGGCGTTGAGAGGCTGAGGTAGCAAAAGGGGAGTGTACCTGGTGGCTATAATAGCCTCCATTCTGTTCATGGGGGGATTTGCTCTTGCCATAGGGATATTAGGTGGAGGAGAACTTGGAGGGGAAGGATCTTGAACAGGGGATACTGGAAATAATATTACAGGTGAGAGGGAAGTGACAAGGGTTTCTCCCTCTAATCCAAAACCAGGAGGAGAAAACTCGACAGGAACACTTCCGAAATTCAGGAAACGAGAGGCTTCAGAAAATGGTCTGCTGCGAAGCCGAGGAGAAGAAAAAGGAGTTTCTATAGAAGGAGACAACAAATTACCTGGTTTAGCGGTGGAAGTTTCTCCTTGGGGGGCCTTTCCTTTTCTGAAAATTGCCTACGGCTCAGCTTCAGGCATAGCTAGAGGCATCTGTGGATGGGACCACGTGTGTCTACCTCTAAAAGCCACAATTAAAATGGCAGGTTCATCATAGTGGAGTCATCACAATGGAGTTGCCAGGTGCACAGTAGCAATCTTCAAAATCTCTGATGCCTGATGCACCCTCAGAATTAGAGGCTCAATGTCGTTCAATCCCAGGGAAAATTTTCAACTTCGTCTCCGGCAACGGCGCCAGAAAATGTTAGCGTCGGAAGTCACTCCTGGATTGCAGCAGGAGCAGAGCCCGACACCCATCAATTTATGTCATGATTTGTTTGTAAAGGTTGATCAAATGGGAAGAAACTCAAAACCATATCATTCTAACTCAGAAAACTGGGATGGAACAACAGTGACATGTGAGGTCTTGACCTAACTTAAGCCAGTAATAGTGATAGTGGTGAGTAAGTGGAGGGAAAAAGAAAGGAAATAAAGTATGCTCTGGACCTCTGGTCTTCCAGTAGCCTTTACAAAAGAGGAAAAGTATCGGATATGAGATCCTCTTAGAGCTGAAGAAACTTCAAAATGAACCTAAAAATATTGCAGAACTGATACAATCAAACCTACATCATATAGCAATGCAACACCCGATTGGATCATTCATGCCCGGGCTTTCAGATTAAGAGGAAAAAAGAAAAGAAAAAGCTGGCTGCCATTAAACAAGAAGTCTCAAAATGTTCTGTATAACCAGAGAACCAGAGGATAAATTAAAGCTTTACAATCGGGAGCTGTGCTCTACCATCCATCCTTACAAAATACAAAAACTGAGTACATATACTCCAAAACTTTCACCCAGCAAAGGCGTCTTAGGACTTTTAGAGTGTGGTGTCTCTTCAGTCAAATCAGACCTGAATTCCTTCGTCATATGTCATCTTAACTTTGCATGGCCTTTGCAGGGGGGTAGCTGAAACATTAAAGGCCAAAATAGCGTGTGCGGACTCCTCTGGTCAGACGAGGACTCGACATAGCCTCTTTGAAAAAAAAACTAGCATACAAGACCATCTCAGGAAAAACCTCCATGCTTTGCATTTAGTGAGTGAGTCAAGGTCTCAACTACCTTCCCCCACCTTCATTTACTTTTAGCAGGGACCAAGATCAAGGTCGATTTGAACTGGTACCTGGAGAATGTGGCGATGCCTTCTGCATCTAAACCCGATGCTTTGGCCCTTTGCACAGTTCTTTCTATCACCCCAAGTGACCATGGGCTGTGACCCTGTGCCTATCTTTGAAGGCACTTTTGGCATTTCACACTTCAAAAATTCCTAATATAGTGGAGAGGAGACCCTCTGTTCTCTTAAAGTCCCTGTAGCTGAAGTCGTGACAGAACCCAATCGTGCACCATGTGTCCCTGGAATGGACAGCCCAGATCAAAATTTAAATGCAAGACCTCCTTTGCTCTGAACCATTTCGGCGTTTCGGGCTTCGGGGATTTGAAATGCAGTGGAATGAGGAGACCCTCTGTTCTCTCAAAGTCCTGGTATCTGGAATGCCGAAATGGCTTGATCGTGCACCATGCATCCCATTGGATGGATGGCCTGGATCAAAATTTAAATTTGAGACCTCCTTTGGCATGAACCCTTTCGGTGTTTCGGGCTTCGGGGATTTGAAATGCAATGGAGTGAGGAGACCCTCTGTTCTCTCGAAGTCCCAGTAGCCGGAATGATGAAATGGCTTGATCCTGCACCATGCATCCCATTAGATGGATGGCCTAGATCAACACTTAAATATGGGACCACCTCTGGCCTGAACCCTTTTGACGTTTTGGGCTTCGGGGATTTGAAATGCAGTGGAGGAAAGAGACCCTCTGTTCTCTCAAAGTCCCGGTAGTTGAAATACTGAAATGGCTTGGTCGCTTCGTGATTTTGGCCATAGGAGATGAGCTCAGGTGCTTGATCATGTGAAACTCCGTGACCCGACCTCACCCGATGGTCGTGGATCTGCCCCATCTGTGGATCCTCACCATTGAAAAACAAAGTGCCCACTCGCTTGATTTTAAGCCCGAAATAATCTTCTTTTGTGGGATGTGCTCGATGCTCATGGCTGCGGCCTTTTCATAAAACACACTCGACCAATTTTCAAACCCCACTTCAATGCATTTACACCAGGGGCCCGAAACCAGGAGGAAAAACAATATCTTGCAAGAATTTGCGCTAACAATGTTGATGTTCCTTTTTCAACAAAGTCTTCTCCTCCTCCTTCTCCCGCCCCTGGTGAAAGTATAGTTACTAGTAACTGGAAGTCTAAACAAAATAGAAAGAGTAATAATAGGAAGAATATATCACCATCCTCTGGGATTCATGTTGGATATAGGTCCTCAAACTCTACAAGTCATGTTGAAGACCAAAACCTAACCTCTGCAAGTCATGCTGGGGGCATAAACTTAGCCTCTGCTAGTCATGTTGGGGGAAAACGTCCAGTCACTGCTAGTCATACTGGCAATAGGTCTATAGCCTCTATGAGTCATGTTATCGACCCATCACCAACCTCTGCAAGACATGTTGGAGATTTGAAACTAGCCACTGCTAGTCATGTTGGGGGCATTTATTCTGTTGAGAAACCTAGACGGATAGGACATAAGCCCGATTTCACTTGTAAGCTTTGCAAGGGAGATAACCTTACTCATTTATGCCCTGTCATTCTAGAGGTACGAAGATTGTGGTCCTTGTCTACAAGCTCTTATGATTCTGAGTCTTCTGAGGTTTCCTCACAGTCTATTCAGCATTTGGTTGATGAAGTGGTCACACCGATGCAGTCTTCGACTGATCCCACTCTTCTCTTGGAGAGTGTCGAGTCTACCAATGTGGTCGCATCGATATATCCTTCGACTGATCTCACTCCTCTTTTGGGGGGTGATGTGCTTGTAGATGATGTTGTCTCACAACCTATTCCGCCGGTGGTTGAGAAAGTGGTCACGCCGATGCCGTATTCGACTGATCCCACCCTTCTCTTGGAGAGTGTCGAGTCTACCAAAGTGGTCATGCTGATGCAATATTCAGCTGATCCCACTCTTCTCTTAAGGAGTGATGTGTCTACCGACTATGTTTTCATCATTTTCAGTTCAGTACTTTTAGAACAAGGGGGAATTCCGTTCACTCCGAGCATACCCCCTCCAAGCCCTAGGATGGTTTCCTTTGATTGGAATGATCTTGTTGATCCTCGTCCTCCTTATTCTACACCTTTTCAAATAATGGTTGAAATTAATTCAACAAAAAATTATTGATGTATTTTATCCTCCTCGGTTTGGAAAGTATTGGGATCTTCTGAGCTTATGTCTGCTTCACATGAGTTGTTGGCTTTTGACAGACATCCTAGTGAATATTTGGGGGTTCTTCCTCAATTGCCTATCTTGTTAGGTGGGAAGACTGTCCTTGTCGATGTTATAGTGGTGCAAGGCCCGTTAGATTTCAATATGATTCTTGAGCGTGATTATGTATATGCTATGAATGTTGTGGTGTTTATGCTCTTCCGGGTGATGCATTTCCCTCATAATGGAGGCATTGTCACTATTGACCAACTGGCATTTGATAATCATCATCCTAATTTGGCGTTATTTCAGGCCACCCCTTTACATGTTTCTAGTGTTCATGTAGACTCTACCCCGCCATGGGTTAATTATGTGGTGTCTTATCCTCGGTGTTCAATTGCTTCTGAGAAGGAGCCTGTGAAATCATGTTTTCCTTCTTGAGACTTGGTCTCGACAATTGATCCGTTGGTTCATCCAATGGGGGCATGGGAGCCTTTGCTTCCCCCTCTTGGTACAAGTGATCTCGTCGGGATTACTTGAGAAAATTAACCTCTTGGAGTCTTCTTTAAGCCCTTTTTAGACTCTCTAAATATGAAAAGATTGTCGAGCGATCGTGTTTCCCTTCACACTCACCAAACTAAAACTTGAAGGCACGTCTGTCCAGTGGTAGTTTACCCATTTTTCAGTCTAGATGGTCAATTGTACGAAAAAAGGTGATCAGGGGATCAAAATTTGCTCAATTTTCAAAGTGCTCGGATTGAGATGAAAACAGTGCCATTGCGTCCGTCTCGTTTTCCTGATTTCGGCGGTATATTTATTTTCGCGAATGGAGTCCGTATCGAGGAGATATCGCGATTTTACCACCGAGTCAAAAAGGTCAAAGTTGGGTGCTGACTGTACCTGTCCGTACAGTCCGTACGGCCACGTGGAGGGCCGTACCTTTTGCTGACTTGGCAGAGGGATGACGTATCATTTGCAGCGAATTAAAGTTGGACACGTGGCCCAATCACTTGGCTCCACGTGTCACTATTTTATTGGCTAATTTGGTTATGTGTAAAAGTTTTGGAGAGCCCGCGGGGTTCGACCCCGGGACCTCTCTCATGGAAAAGTCTTAACACATATGCACTAACAAATACTCCCGCCTTTTGTTCCTTGTTATAAATCCTATTCACATATATTTGAGTTTGGATTTCATACAATGGAGAAAGGGGGGCGGGCCGGGGCTTACGCCCCGACCCACGGTTTTGTTGTCACATATATATATGACCGTATGTTTAAACATGGCGGGTTTGAAATATAGTCCACGGACTATATTACATATGTAACATTGTAATATGGCGCGTTTTCATATATGTATTGTTTTATATACATTGTAACGTATTCATATATGT
>ML812098.1:88170-109252 GCA_009831015.1 Picea engelmannii | reverse complement strand
GTCGCAATCTTCAACCTCTTATGGTTGAGGTTGTAAAGTGGACTTCAAAGGGATATCATCATGATTAAACAACATCTCTAATGGAATCAGGCCTTTGGGGATCTTATTATTTTTTAATACAAGCATGTGATGATCTGCAATTTTATTTTGAAATTCTTAGGGATATTCAACTTCTTACATGATCCAAGCAGGATCATTCTAGTTTTCTTAATCAGCATGAGTTTCGGAAAACTCATCTACCATTTCTAAAAAAAAATTGAGTTGTTCATCATCTTCAAAAACTTGTCAATGTTGTATGTTATTCGGTATGGAGGTCCTATGTCTCATCTCTATATGATATTTAAGTTAAAAAACCGTTGAAGGTGTGAAGGCCAAGGTTGCTTTAGCCAGTGAATCTGCTCATTGATTTTCAGTCCTATGGATTAAATGAACATTAACTGATGAAAAGAAGTTCTCAATTAGATCCCAAGCATAGTTCCTATAGGCTCTCAGCCTCGGGTGTTTAGCCTGGTATTGACGATTGTTTTTTTTTATGATCAGTTCAGCATCACCGTAGACTTCTAAGTTCTTAATTTTTAATTTTCTGGCATCTTCTAATCCCAGGACTAGAGCCTCATACTCACAAACATTGTTAGTATAATCAATATCCCATTTTAGTCTATAAGAAAAAGGTATGATGAACTCGTCATCAGGTGCCACAAACAGCACTCTAGCTCCTTCTCCTTCACAAGATGAAGCATCGTCAAAGAACATCTTCCAAATTCCTGAACTATATACATCTTTATTAACTTTTTCTTCTTTTTTTTTTTTTTTCTGTACATCTTTATTCTATACATACATTAATATCATCATCAATAGATAGAATACAATTACCTAAATATTGATCAGCGATATAATAGGGTAGTTGTTTGGGCTTAGAGGGTCACTTACTGTAAACGCCAACCAGGATTCTCTGTATAAGTGTGTGAATTGTCCTCCAAAGATTGGGATTGTGGTGTACGTCATGTAAATTTGGAGGGATCCTCCAAGCTTGGCACCCCAAGACCTAGTTAGAAGCATTCCATACTTCGGGGTTATATCAATGACCACCACATCCATTAGACTGCTTTTTGCAGGTATCTGTGCAAGATTAACTACTAGGTATTTTATCATTCCTATACATTTAAATTTTCTTGAATCAAATGAATAAAAATATCCATAAGGTCAAGTGATTTCAATACCAAGTCTATCCATAATGGCTTTAGGCATTACATTGTGAGAGGCTCCAGAATCTAACATGCAATTGTGGAGCAGGTGATCGTACACAGTTAGTGTGATATAGAAGGGGGCAATGGTATCTCTGGCACCTTCAAAATGTGTGCCAAAAATTATGTTAGGCTTGTCATCTTCTAAGTTTATAACATCGGCCTGGCTTTCATTTTCTGAAAAGCTAATCATTTTAGCAATTTTCTTTCTATATATTGGATTTTTTACCAGTTCGACAAGAGGTATAGGAATTTTGATTTTATTAATTTCATTTTCCAGATTAAAATTTATTGTTGTTTTGTCGATCTCTATGTGTTGGGATTCTATCCCCTTCTTTTCAGCTTTCCTTTGTTGTGAGGCTTTTGTTTCAGTTATAGGAACCTTCGCTTTCTTTGTGTTGACGGCGGGTGTTTCTGCTGACTTTATTTTGGTAGGCTGGTTGTCAGTGGACTTGGTTTTAACAGTCTGCTTTTCATCATTTTTTAAAACCACTTCATCTGTTTTGCCCCTTGGCAGGATATTTTTTACTGGGGTGGTTGTGGAACTCTTGTTTCTAGGCCTTAGATTGTACTTGTGGTGGATTTCGGCCATTATATCATCTGCGATTCCTTGATAGGTTGAATCTTCTATAACATTGTTTTTCTTGTTACTCTCATATATGTGTTTTGTATTTAAATATTTTTCATAATATTGTCTCGTCAAATAAGGTTGATGACAGTCATCGCCAAGATTATTTATGTCTTCCTCTAACTCCTCAATATCTTCCATGTCTTCTCCCTCTATAATTTTTTCACATTTAAAAGGAGCTTGGATTTTTTGGTCCTCATTCTTAATTTTCCTTTGTTGTGTTTGAGGGTTGGGAATCCTTCTGAAATCCTTTCTGGGAAAATGATAACTTCTTGATTGATCTAATTCCATTCTTGATATCTTATTTGACAATTCTTTAATTATTCTCGCCATGTCGTCCATTTTGTCTTCTGAAGACCTTTCGGATCCCGAGGGTCCTCCTTCTTCTCTGTACCTTCTAGTTCCTGAGCATCCTCCTTGTTCTCTGTACCTTCTGGTTTCTTTGTTTGTTGTTTCAAATTTGGTTTTTATCTTTCCTGATGTCATCATGTTTGATTCAATTTCTAAATCATCATCTTGCATTTTAGTGAGGTCTACTAATCTTCTCTCCCTCAACAATAGGGCGAAATCAGGGTCAAAATCCCCAGCAAAAATTACTTTCCCTGTGGGTTGGGAAGGTTTGACCTTGGTTGGAATTTTATTATACAATTTATTAAACCTTTGAGTAAATTCGAGAACTGATTCTGAGTTGTTCTTTCTCAGAGAGCAAAATTCAGTTAGGTAGTAGAGATGGTCTTTCCTTTCTCCCCATTGTCTAATAAAAGCATTTTCCAGTTCATCGTATGATCATATTGATCCCGCTTCTAGAACTCGGACCCAGGTTCTCACCTGTCCTTCAAAATTATGAACCGGAAGTCTCAAATAAACATCCTCATGTTCAAGGCCAAGGATGTCTACGAATTCATCAAATAAATTGATGTGTTAGGTCGCGGTTAAGTCGCCTTCTCCTATGAATTTCGGCAGATTTTTCATGTAATTTTCCGGTAGGTCATGGAGAGGAACTCGGAGGACCAAAGGAGCATATCTAGCAGCTACTTTGGAAAATATTTAGGGGAGTGGTATTTGACCACTTGCTCCTCCTCCTCTAGCACCACCCCCAGCCCCACCTCCTCTGGACGCAGCCATTGATAATTTAGAGGTCGAAACTTGGAGATTATAAGGAGGGATTTTATAGAAGAGTGGTAAGCCTTCGGTTGTATCTTAATAAGGCAATATAGGGTGAGGAAACTCATCATCAAGGGATAGGAAACTTGAAAAAGAGGGGCTTTAAAAACGGGGACTGGTTTCTTCAGACTCACGGGGTGAATATACGGGAGAATCAACATCAGATGAATCAAGGTATACAGTATACTCGTGAGAGTTTTGAGAGATGGGAAAATGAACTTTGGGAGGTGAAGAGATGTCGATTGAAGGGGGAAGTGAGACTGGTCTTTTACCTCTATTGGCGAAAGAAACAGATGAGAAAGTCTCAGTTTTAAAATCGGGTAAGACCAATCCAAGCTCTAGGGTTTCGATTCTATTAGTGGATGGTTCTCTGCAAAAAGGTGAGGTATTTAAACTTTCAAGTAGGTCCTTAGTGTTCGACGGTCTGAATTTAGGTTGATAAATCTTATTTGTTGATGAAGCCATCTGTTTAAGGTATCTTCTTGATTTTAAAAAAAATTCTGGGTCGGATACAAGCGAAGTATGTTTGTCGTCTAGATTCTTTCTGGTATTCTTTCATTTAAAATCTAGTTTATTAATCATGGAGTCACCAAGTCAAAGATGAAAGTAGCCTTATAAATTTCTCAATCCTTGTTCACTATCAAAGAAAGGAAATATCGATGTCGATCTTCCCAGGAAAAAAAAAAATCGTTACTTCGTTCCCCAACAATAGTGCCAAAAAGATGTTGTTCCTAGGTTTATACTTTAAGGCTCTAAAGTATACTGTCAAGGAATCCAAAAAAAGGTAGAGTGATTTAAGGTGTAAAGGTGTTAATTATTAAGAGGAAATCTATGGTTGGTTTCTTAACTATCTCTGTCTAGCTTCCCAGTGCTCCTGGATGCGTATATCCCTTTCAATTGTTGCCCATGAACGTTCTAATTCCACCCGGGTGCTTGATGTCTATAAGATAGTGTTAAATAAATTTAAAGTAATGCTAGTTTGATCTGAAAGGTCGGGCTCTATATTGGGATGTCTTGTAACAGGTATAGTCATGAGGGATAAAGGTTAAAAGATCTAATACTTTTTTTTCATGGTTTACTATTTCTGTTTTAGATTATAAGAGAAAATTTCCAAACTTAAATTAATAACATAATAATTTCGAAGGTCGTTTCCTGTTCCTGAGTTAAATTTGAAAATTGTGAAAGTGATGAGAGAAAAACATAAAGCTTCTTAAACAAAATGAGGCATCAATCATGGAGGAATCTCACTTTGCAACAAGGGAAGAAGAAAGACAAGAGATCTCTAATGAAGCATAAAAATATAGTAACCTGAATAATCTACAGGTCTTGAACTTGCTAATAGCAAGCACAAGGGAAAAACTGTAAACAATTAGATAACCAAATAACTCTAAACCACAGTAGATGTTGTGCTAAATTGCAGTTTGGCATTCATCAAATATATATAAGAGAAAGATGTTGAAAATGAAAGTTAAAGAGGAACACATAACTCGGGGTTGGTAGAATCTGGAATCTCCGTTTGTATTTTCATTAATCACTATAAATGAGAAACTTCTATAGTACAATTAGCCACAAAAAATCTTTTTCTAAGTCTTATGAAATTATATTTATACCAAGTCACCAATTCTTGACAGATGGCGATTTCCTAACTTCTTGGGGCTAACGGTTGCAAAATTTGCAAACCTGAACCATTTGCATAATTATCTTTTATTTCCCCATCATTTTGATAATATAAGCCTACAATATGATACTTCATTGCTTCTTCGAAGTATCTCCTTCTCTTGTTCTGAGACATTCAATACATTTTTCTAGAAAATGCACAAAATATCTAGGAAGCTCCGGTATATCCTTTGCCTCAAACAGATAAAGTTTCTTCTGAAATTTTGGAAGTCGGTCTTCAATCCTTTTGTCAACAAATTTAACTGATTGCAATTTTAAATTTGGCTTCACCAACCACTTGTCTATTTGGGTAACATCAATTTCTTTTAATTGCAAAATTTCAACTTGAATTTCATTCAAGTTCTCCTTAATTTTCAGTTGATGCTTTACAATATTGATCTGTCCTAGTAGCTCAGGACAATTGTCTTCTCCAATGCCTAACGATCTTTTGTCTAACAAATCGAAAGTCTCTTCACAATCATCCTTGACTTCCTTGGACATTTTCTTACTTTTGTCTATGTTGGCATCCCATACTTTAAGCATGATATCACCTCTGATCTGCTCTGTGACAAACAGTCTTGGATTTTTTGATACCTCTTCTTTTGTCGAAAGTACCACTGCTTTTTGAAAAGTAGCACGGGCTGCTTTAGCCTCTTTTTCTTTCAAAACAATGTTATCGAAATATTGACTTACTTCTTGGAAATAGTTCTGAATAACCTCTACTTTAGAAATCAATCTTTGTTGCTCTACTTCTATCTTCGTATGCACCTCCAGTGTCTAGGCTTGAAAAACCTTTAAATCTATCACCTGATTTTGAATAGAATTCAATTTACCATTTAGTTGTCTTACAAGTTCTTCTCACTGAATAACTTGCACTTGACTCGTTTGCATCTTCTTGTTCATCTCATCTAAAATTGATTTAAGCGATTGAATTTCCTACTGGTCAACAACTTTGGCTTGCTCAATACCTTTATTTATCTTCTCTCTGATATTTTTCTCAGTGTTTTTTATTTGAATTTGCAGTTGGCTTATCATTAGTTCCTTTGTTTTAGCCTGGTTTTCACATTGTCAACTATAAATAGATTAGTTTTTGCCAAGGCTCCCATAGAACCTACTACCTATGTGGTGAAATATTCCTCCTCTAGGTTTTTTCCATATACAAGCAATCTATGTTTATTTACCATTGTTTCTCCTTTCAAATGCATTTCCTTCTTTACCACAGCTCTCTTCTTCTTATTGAAAAAGTAATCAAAGGAAGGTATCTCTTCTCTAGAGATTGGAGTAAGGTCACTTTCATATATAACTTCCAGATGAGGAGTCCCAAAAGTTGAATGTAAAGGGGTCAATGATGCAATAGGGCTACCTAACTCTGTAGATTGAGTTTCTCTTGTTGTTTTAGGGATATCAGCAGGGATAGTTGATGATAAAGGAGGAGTCATTTGACTCGAATTTGGAGGTGTTTCTGTTTGTGGAGCTTCTTCTTTTTGTGAAGATGCTTCAATCTTCTTTGGATTTTCTTCTGCAACTCCTTTATCCTGAGCCTCTAATCTGAAACCTGGGGGAATACCTTCTTGTACTGGAGGAGGGGTTGTTGATTCTTCATGTATCATCTTTAGCAAACAGCTTCGCTTGCTTTCCTAGAAATCCAAAAAGATGGTCTGTAGGTCAGGTGATAATGCTTGAAATTTGTCTAATATCTCCTTGTAGGTTTTGGCTCCTCTGAACATGTCGTCGCAGGGAGAACTTTCATGCTCAAACATTTTCATGTTGCACTGAGTTAGATGATTTCCCACAATTTTGTATGGGTCATGCTTTCTAAGTTCAATATCTACCAGTTTAATGTCTTCTAATGTTGCGGCTTCCACTTTAGAATGGCCAAGATTAAGCAAAGAAAAATTGCTAATTTGCACAGGAAAAACTAGCCAGAATTTCTTCTGAGATGCTTTTAACTCTGTACCAATGCCTCTTGTTACTATTTGGTAGGCCACCTCCATGCACACCAGTATGTCTCGAAGGAACTTTGGAAGTGCATGAGGAGAAATCGAGCAACCGAAGACTCTAACATAAGAGAAATTTTCCTCGATAAACCAATCAACAATTGTTTTGAGGTTTTCCATGACTTGCTCTGAAATCCGAGGGGGTGAGTATCCATATAAAATTTGGTGCAAAGGTATCACTACGTAGTGACAGATTTCGTAAAAGAAATCTTTAACATTCTCCTTCCATAGTTTGGAGTGATAAACATGAATGGTTTCAGTACAGGATGGGTTCCAGCTCCAATTCATTAAGGGGAATGGAGTCATGTAATAGATAGCATCCATAATATATGTAGACATGTAAAAAGATACTGGTCGACCTTTTGATTTTTTCGTTTGGTACTCTGCAATCTCTTTAGCTAGATTATCTGATAAAATTTTACCCCAGTTGAAACTGTAACCCTCGGCTACTTCATGTAAAAGTGGCACCCATTCTGCAGGGAAATGGGTAGGGATTTTCTTCCCAAAAATTCTACGTAGCATCAGATCTATATAAATCATGTACTTGTTTAACAGAATTGTGGCATAGACGCCATGGGTATCAGCTGTAAATTTTGTTGGGATTCCTCACCATTCTTTGATTATACCTAGTTATGTTTGATCAAACTCTATACACTCTTTTCTTTGAAATTCTTGTAGGAACTCAGTGTTATAAACGTATTTAGAAGTAGGGAACAGTTTATACATTACTTGGATGTGCTCCGGTCTGAACAAGTCGACGAAGACCCTTTGGTTATTTAGAATGCTCCTTGTCTGAATGTCGGCATTATCTAAAGCCTAGCTTATCATGTCACTATAATGCATGATTCTTGGTCATGTGGCTATCTTATGGAGCTCAGACTCTGCTATATCTCTGATTTTTTTTTAGTCCTTTCATTCCTGAGATCGTTAGGGCAATTCCCAATCTCATACTCTAAGGTTTCAAAAATCTATCTCCATGACTTGATGGAATCTATAGCATGTGGCATAGTATCGTATATAACATCTCCATATGGATTTGAGCTTTCACCTACCTCCTCACTCTTCTTAGGCACTTTTCTGGGTGCCATGGTGTTTTTGCAAAAATTGAAAACCTGTTATAGAGAGGAAATGCGTAAGCTCCTTTGAATGTAACTCACTTTTATTCTGAAAGTAAGAATGAAATTTGAAATAAGAAACCTTTATTAACCCTTAACTTGTCTTAAATTGAGTGTATTGATACAGGCGATAGAACTTAAATGATTTAATGGGGGTGGTACACCTGGAGATACACACTTTACGTTAAAAGTATCTTCATTAATCTATTATAGATACTTCCACCTATCAACGATTTCAAACTAAGATTTTGAAAGGAATGTCTTCGAAAACTCCAGAATAGTGAAACATGAAAGGTCATTTAGTATCATTAAACTCATTTTAATGTTAAGTTAATTATACTTAAGCGCTCGATACTTTCGGGGTTTCGAGGTTCAAGGTTTTATGAATGTGAAATAATAATAGCTCTTTGTTTTCTTGAAATGTGACTGATTAACAATTTGCTAAGTGTGTTTAAAAATTAGTTAATCACAATTAAAAAAGGGGTTTTCGTGAAAAGCGCATCAATATTTGAACTATTGTTTAAGTCGAGACAGCCGAAAAGGAAAATAAGAAAGGCTTATAATGCCATTTAAACGTTTTTTTTTATTCCTTTAAATTCATTTTAAATTCTTTTAAATGATCACTTTTCAGGACTTCGGTACCGGGACTTTGGAGTTGTTCTTTAAAAGTCATACTTCACGAATAGCCGAAACCCGAAAACCAAAATTCCTGAAAGACTTCTGACTCGTTTTTAGAACTATGGGAAACTCCATATCTAAAAAATGATTGATATTTGGGTATAAAAAAGAAACATTAAACTTCGTTTCAACATATCCAACAAAAGCATATTGTAGAAGAGCACAAAAATACTTTTGCATCACCTACGGGGGTGACTTCACACTGCCCAATCCAGCAAAGTTACAACAGAGCCCTTCATACTCCTCATATTGCATATTCTCCAACAAATTCCTCCCACACTCAGGAAGATCATGTAGATAGATCATTTGAATGGATCTAACCCCTCCAGCAACAAGTTCATAACAACCTTCAACAAGCTAAGCAGGCCAACTTCTTCAGCAAGGCAAGCAATTCACCAAGGTTCAAATTCACCAAAATCTTCCCCACATTCCATGGTAACTTGACGCAATGGGGACCACTTCTTCCTAAGGGGGGGAGAATGATTCGGGAGGAAATCAATGGCCACCCACCTATTCCACTGGCTCAAAACAGGGATTTCCACCTTGGCAGATTTTCTACAGTTTTTTGGGTCCTAAACTTCTAGGGTCATTTTGAGGCCCTAAACAAAGTTTTTTGGGTGTGGCATAGTCACACTATAGGCTTTAGCCAAAGTGTGACGAAAACATGTATTCCTCAGATAGTTCTTTCCAACGATCTATCATGCGCCTAAAACGGAGATCGTATGCAAAAGTTATGACCTCAGGAAGTTGATGTACCAAATTACCCCATCAGAGCCATTATGACTTTTGGCATTGCATCTTCCAGGGTTAGGGTTTTGGATTTTCTTTATGCTAAAAAGGAATTTGGAGCCTCATTGTAAATATCATCTTCTTGCGAATAAGTGTAGCCATCACATCTCTTCTCAGAGATAAGCTGCCACCATTCCAGTGAGTTCTTTCACTTTGTAATTTTACAGTTTCTATACATTTATTTCATTAATGAAAATTGTGCATTATTGTATCTTTTTGTTTCTAGAAATATATATATGTGTATTTACTTATTATATTTCTGCATTCATTTCATTCTCAAAATAATCCAGATCACATAGGATTTCTATCGTAAACAACCTAAAATGGATATTTACATGTAGATATATTTACTGAACTATTGTAGGAAAATTATGCTTAAGGTAAAGACAAATCCCGTTGCTTGGGATTCTCTCCAACAATGCTCTGTAATAGATTTCCCAAACTATGATTTACTACCTTGGTTTTCCCATCTTTTTTGGAGTGATAGGCATTATTGAATTGTAATTTAGTCCCCATTTTCTTCCATGAGGTCCTCCAAAAATGACCGAAGAACCGAGTATCTCTATCAAAGGTAATATTTTTTGGAACCCCATGCAATCTAACAATTTCTGAGAAAACAAATTCTTCCACCCTCGATGCATCACTAATTTTCTTGCAAGCAATGAAATGAACTATTTTAGAGAACCTATCAAAACCACAAAAATAGAATCATTACCTCACT
Organism: Picea engelmannii; assembly: GCA_009831015.1. Lineage (NCBI taxonomy): Eukaryota > Viridiplantae > Streptophyta > Pinopsida > Pinales > Pinaceae > Picea > Picea engelmannii. The sequence continues at coordinate 99,260 of ML812098.1, read as the reverse complement.
ATGTGTTTGGGATCCCCTACACAAAGTCAACGCTCAAATTTATCCATGGATATGTAGGCACTAGTAATGGCATATAAAACCCTGTGTTATGTGAGTTTCCTTTAGTCATTTGACAAAACCTACATCATGCCACATACTTGGTTATATACGTTTTCATCTTTGGTTGGTGATACTTATCTTTGATTAAGGCTAGCATCTTATCATTTCCAAAATGTCTTGCCAAACCACTACTGTGAAGTTCTCTGATAATGGTTTCCCTCATAGAACTGATTGGAATGCATAGTTGTTTTCCTTTGTAGAGGTAGCCATATTGCATAAAATATTCACCCTGAGTAAGATCTATGTTCCCAGTGACTGGATTCTTCAATTATTCCACAATCTCCCAAAAATCATTATTAGATGCATAGAGATCCTTTAATGAAGTAAACCCAATTACTTGATTTTCCATGGTTGTCAAAAGAACATTGCGTCAACTCAAAGCATTTGCAACTTGATTTTTCTATCATGATTTGTGCCTCAGAACAAAGTTGTAGCCTTGTAAGAAAGAGACCCATTTTGCATGTCTATTGTTCAATTTATTTTGGGTGTTTACAAATTTTAATGCAATGTGATTGGTAAATAACACAAACTCCTTCGACACTAAATGATTCCTCCAATGTTGCAATGTTACACAATTGCATAAAATTCTACATCATATGTGAAGTAGTTATTTCTTACCTCATTCAAATTTTCACTAAAAAATGTAATTGGTCTACATGCTTGGCTAAGTACAGCTCCAATGCATACATGTGAAGCATCACATTCTACCTCAAACACTTTATCAAAATCTGGTAAGGCTAATATAGGTGTCTCGGTTACCTTCTTCTTTAAAAACTTAAAACTTTCCTTAGCTTCATTGGTCCATGTGAATGTCTTTCCTTTGGTGCAATATGTTATGGGTGCTACAATACTGCTAAAATTCAAATAAAACTTTAATAAAAGGTGGCCAGTCCATTAAAACTTCTTACCTATGTTATGCTCTGAGGACTAGGCCACTCCAATATTGCTCTAACCTTCTCTGAATCCATCTTGACTCCTGTTGAGATGACAAAACCCAGAAATACCAAACTTTCTTGCATGAACCTACATTTATTCAGGTTTGAATAAAGCAATGTTTTCTCAACACATCCAATATAATTTTTAAATGTTGCAAGTGATCTTCTTTGTTGTTACTGAAAACTAGGATGTCATCAAAATAAATGACATCAAACTTACCAATATAAGGTCAAAGCACATTATTCATCAACCACATGAAAGTGTTAGGTGCATTGGACAACTCGAATGGCATCACCATCCATTCATATAGTCCATCCCCAGTCTTGAAGGCGGTTTTCCATTCATCCCCTTCGCGAATCTAGATCTGGTGGTATCCACTTCGCAAATCAATTTTACTAAAATATGTGATGAGGGAAAATTAGTTTTATGCCATTCTTAGTAAGTGTTGTATTTAGCAAGAACAAATCCATTATTTGGGTCACACTATTTCAGAAGAAAGTATAGCAGTAGATCCAGAGAATATTGAAGCTATTAGAGGATGGCCAGCACCCAGGAATGTTTTAGAAATTAGATATTTTATGGGATTAGCTCGATACTACATGAGGCTTATAACAAGGTTCTCTAATATTGTTCATCTCATCACTTCTTTGAAAAATAAGGAATTAAGTTTGAATGGACAACAAAGTGTGAAGACAACTTTAATTTGTTAAAGTAATTACTTAGGAGTGCACCTATTTTAAATATTAATGACCCAAATGAGAATTTTGTGGTATGTACATATGTTTGCAAGGAAAGACTTGGTGGAATCCTCACTCAAAATGGGCATGTCATTAGTTATGAGTCCATAAAACTTAAAGAACATGAGAAGAATTATGCCACGCATGATTTGGAGCTTCCTGCCAAAGTTCATGAATTGAAGATGTGGAGGCATTATCTCATGGGAAAGAGATTTGAATTAAGGACATACTATAGTGGTCTGGACATCCAACTTTGAATTCTAGGCAGATAAGATGGTTGGAACTTTTAAGTGAGTATGACCTTAACATCAAACATATCAAAGGGAAATAAAATAAAGTTGTTGATACACTCAGCAGAAGAGTACATCTCATGCATGCTACAATTGTTAGTATGCATCAGTCGGATTTAAAGAACACAATTTTATAAGTTGTTGTTACAGATCAGCATTACCTACAGGTAAAAGAAAATTTACAGCAGGAAAATGTACAACAAAAAAATAAAGAGTGTGAAATTAAGGAAGATGGACTACTTATGCATAAGAATATAATTTATGTTTCTAGTTCCGGAGTACTTAGGAATTTGGTGCTAAAGGAAATGCATAATGTTCCATATGTCATACATCTCGGTTACCACAAAATAATTGTAGCAGTAAGAACCCAATTCTTTTGGCCTGCAATGAAGAAGGATGTTGTTGATTACATTGTCAAATGTATGGAATTTCAAAGAGTGAAAGTTGAGCATAGACAACCAGCAGGTTTGCTACATCCATTACCAATTCCAGAGAAGAAATGGGAAGTGGTAACCATTGATTTTATAACCAAGTTTCCCAGGAAATCAAGACAACATGATTCAATAATGGTAGTGATTGATAAATTGACAAAGGTTTTTTCCCTGTAAAGATGACCGGTACAACAACTAATATTGTAGAAATTTACATAAGGCAAATTGTTAGGTTGCATGGAATACCTAAGGCAATTGTTTCAGACATAGACACAAATTTTACGTCAATTTTTTGGAGCATTATTTAAAGGATTTGGTACAAATATAATTTTATCATGGCATACCATCCACAGTCAGATGGGAAGACAGAGAGATCCAACCAAGTGATTGAGGACATGTTGAGAATGTATGAGATGGATAAGTTGTTGGAAAATATTTAACAGGCAACGTATGCTTGTCATTGATGGCAAGTACAACAATGACAATGGCTTAAGTACAAGAAGAATGTGCCAGGCGGGCACCAGAAGTATTTCGGGAAGATGCAGCAGAGCAAGCTCGATAAGATCAAAAGAGATAGTGCAGAGGATTGTTGGCATGTTCAACAGGAAGAGTGTGCTTGTCATTGATGGAAATATCAGAGTATGTATCGATGGAAAAACATGAACAAATTAAACTCAAGAGGAATTAGCACAGAGCCAAATGCAGTGCGTAGATGTGCACCAGGGATGAGAGCGCAGATGGAGGATAGATATTGGGCATTATATCTGAGCACGGGGTCCGACCATCATTGGATCCAGGAGAACCTGCACATTCCTTAAAGTGAAAGGTGAAGCGGGCTCACAAAATCATGAAAGAAGGAGGACCGCCCATCTTTGGGCAGGACACGTGGACAAAGATCAGCATTTCACTAACTGGAAAGTCAAAGGAATGAAATTCTCCAACCTTTCAACTCGCGAAGTCGCGAGATGCGAAACCACAAAATCCCAATTCAGGCACAATGAAGGCTCGTGAATTTGCGAAATAATCCTAGCCGTTAGATCAAGGTGTGATCTGGGCTGTCAGATCCAGGAGGTGAATGTGGCAGACCACGTCAGAAAGGATAGGTGGAAGACTATGACATGTGGCACGATCAGAAAACAACAAGATGGGTCCATAGGACACATGGCGAAAGATCATCATTTCGCTGACTGGAAAGTCAAAGGAACGGAGTTCCCTAACCTCTCGAATTCGCAATATGCGAAATCGTGAAACAATCTTAGCCGTCAATTCAAGGTTTGATCTGGACCGTTGATTTGACTCCCTTTCAGAGTTTCGAATACTGGGAGATGGAGGGGTCAAGGCTCGAGACCCTTCATCATAAGAATGTCGAAATCACGATATGCAAAAACACGAAGAGATCTGGACCATTGAATCATCAAGAGTGTGGACCATTGATACAACTCCATTTCGGAGTTTCAGATACCGAAACTTGGAGGTGTCAAGAACATTCACATCAGGAATGCCAAAATCATGATATGTGAAATCGCAAAGAGATCTGGACCGTCAAATCATCAAGAGTGTGGACCATTGATCCGACTCCATTTCGGAGTTTGGGACATGGAGAGTTGAGGCGACTTGTCACAGAATCTCTGAAATGCAAAATGTGAATTGCATGTTCATAATTGGCCCCTGGTCATAACCTATGGTCACATCGATGAAGGATCGAGGAAGGAGCTAGTGCAACCAAGATCCATTTCGGAGTTTCGGGGACCGCGTAATGGAGCATAAAGAAATCTTCACCACAGGAACATCGAAGTGCCAAAATGAGAAATCGTGAAAGCACTTTATGGATAAGCGCTCGATCACCACTGGTGGTCACATCATCAAAGAGATATAGAGAAGAGCTCGAAGAGAAAATCTCCATTTCAGAGTTTTGGGGATCGTGACATGAATCGTAAAGAAAACTTCACCTCAAGAATGACGAAATGTCGAAGTGTGAAATGGCTAAATAAACGCAAGACCCTACAGAGTTAATCCAATGGTGCTGGTGAATTCAAATATGATCGAAGGGCTACTATCTCACCTCATAATTAATTGATGAGTTACAATTCAGTTAGCTTAACCGATTCTTGATTCTTGATCAGTTGGTGATTCAGGTGCTGAGAGATGTGTGATTGCCATAGGAGCTGAAGAGTCTCGAAGAATATTCAAGTGGGATTAAGACTAGTCGTAGAGGCGATTGATAGCTGGAAGAGGGTTGGATCCTGTAATAGAAACAGAAAGGATAAGCTTGACTATGCCAGAAAAAACGAAGAGTCTCAACTACCAGAGAAGTTGAGGAATCTCATCATAACACCCAGTGATATTGAATGCGTGGGAAAACCGACAGAGAAGTTGAAGAGTTACCATGATGATCAGACATAGCACTCGAATTGTGGAGGAGATTAGCGTGGTGTGAGCATGCAGAGGAATGGAGAATATTGCATGCACAAGGAGAACAGAGACTATAAGTATGCAGAACAAAGAAGAGATGGGTGTTGATGTTGTTGATGTTGTTGTTATTGTTGTTGCTATTGGAGTTGTTGTGGTTGTTGTTGTTGAGTGTGATTAATGTGTTTAGAAGGAGTTAAGGGTGAAGTAGATGAAATGCACAGAAGAGGAATTGTACATTGAATGGACATAGCGCACAGAGCATAAAAAGCATAAGAATAAAAAGTGCAATTCATGTGTGCAGGAAGGCAGTGAGGCAGACAGAGCAAGGAAATGCAGCAGAACAGTGATGAATTTGGTAAGCCATTGTTGAACATTATATCACTGTAATAAGTTTTAATAGCAAAGATTTATAATTTAGGGTGGAAGGGAGGTGCTAGGGAGGACTGTGTGTCCTCAGTGGTTCAAGTGGGTGCTTGAACACAGGGAGTTGTAGCTTCCATCTGGTTGCAGCCAAAGAAACCAAGGTGGCAGGGAGGTGCAAGGGAGAACTGTCATTCTATGTTATATAGGTTGGTGCATGTATGACTGGAAGTTGGTGCTTCCATCCAGTTGGTGTTGGAACACTTGGGGAGTTGGTGCTTCCTTCTAGTTGGTGCTAGAGAAACTAGGGAGTTGGTGCTTCCTTCCAGTTGGTGCTAGAGAAACCAGGGAGTTGGTGATTCCTTCTAGTTGGTGCTAGAGAAACCAGGGAGTTGGTGCTTCCTTCTAGTTGGTGCTAGAGAATCCAGAGAGTGGGTGCTCTCAGCAAGTACCAACTTGCAAAACAGAGGTTGTAGCCTCATTATGAGTTGGTTCTCATATGTATGATAATGTAAAGAATGTAAATATTACTTATCATATAAAGAAAAAGAGGTTTCCCTGATGAAGAATTTTCCCTATTAAAACTAGAATTAGAAGAGGCAAAGAAAATTGAGGACATTCTGAAACAACAGTTATTAGAAAAGAAGGCAAGATGTAAATCTCTAGAAGAAGAAGTAGTGAAAACTAGGAAAGAGTTGGAGAAGTTTCAAGCCTTGTACCATCAAAATCTTCCAAGTATCAAATCCTCAGAAGGATTAGCCACCATTCTGAATCAGCAAAGGAATCCAAAGTTGAAAATAGGTCTGGGTTATCAAGAGGGATCAAGTAGTGGTCATCCAAGGAACAAATACTTCATCAAGTTTGTCAAATCTACAACCAATGACGACAACAAACCTGTAGAAACAAAGGAAGATAATCAACCGCCCAGGATGAGTAAAGAGAAAGGTGCCAGAACTGAATCTGTAGAACAAGGAAATAATACACTCCCTGATCAAAGAAATCATCATCATGGAAGAAATCGATTTGCTCAAAGAAGACAACCATTTTCCAGGTACAAAGAATTTTTCTATGGATATTGTTTCTACTGTTCTAACTTTGGTCACAAAGATGTAAATTGTTCCTTAAGACTTAGACCTAAGAAATTAATATTTCAAAGGAATAAATATCTTCCACAACAAAGAATGATGCAGCAAAGTAACATACCATCACAGATTGCAAATTGTCAAATTAAGTCTAGAGACATGCAACTGAGGAGGTCAAGAAATATTAAACAGTCAATGAGTAGACAACGCTACAACAATAACTTTGACTTATTGAACAATGAGATTGAATGCTATAACTGTCACAACTTTGGACACAAAGCTACAAACTTCCATCTGAAGAATTACAAAACAGATCCAAGGATAAAGTTCTTAGATAGAAAGGCCAGCACATGGAAAATGAAAGATAGTGAAAAAGGTGGTCTAGCACTTTCAATTCAAAAACAAAAGGCCTTCAAGAATATAGAGAGTGGATGTTGCAAGAACATGACTGGAGACATGCATAAGCTTCTATCCATAAGAAAAAGCAAAACAGGAAATGTGATCCTTGTAAATGATGAACTAGGAAAAATCAAGGATAGAGGGATGTTGAGTTTGAGTAATGACAAAGGATATGCCTAGTACATTCTGCTTGTGGATGATCTGAAACATAATTTGCTCAGTACAATTCAAAAGTGTGACAAAGGCAGTGAAGAGGTGCTCAAGTCCAAAGAATGTAAGGTAAATGTAAACTCAGGACAAGTGGTGAATAAAGACATAAGGAAAATTAATGATGTTGAAATTGAGTCCTCCCCTGCAAGTAAAGAAGAAGATTCATATACAATAAAAGCATGTTCAGCTAGCATTTACCCCGTGGATGAAGTAGGAGAAGAACCATGTCATAAGCTAGAAGCAGAAGTCTTGAAGGTTGAGAAGGAAAACACCCAAAGCAAGTTTTTAAACACCTTCAAGACCCTGGATAAGATCTTGGATAGTCAGAGATCACCAAATGACAAATATGGTATTGGATACAACAAAGAAAAAATCAGTACTCCTAAGAAACCTGATACCGGTCCTTTGTCTGTGAAACAGAAAAGTAGGTATGAGAGTGGTTGTAGCAGTTTTTTCTTGTGATTGAATGTGGACATAAAAGCCTTGGATTGTATGCATCATGGAAGAAATATGAAATTGCAGCATTAGAGATTGATGAGAATCAATGGGGAGATCCAAGGGTTGTTTGAACATTAACAAGCAACAAGTACGGAGTGTGTCAATGGGACAACAGATTCTTCAACAATAGCATTTTGTTTTACAAAATGATATACATGACATCATGTAGATATAACAAGAGGAAAGACCTTGTCAAGGAAAGTTAACCTTTAGGAACAAAAGGGGAAAAGAGTGAGAAGCAGAGAGATAACAGTGACAGGGGGATTCATCCACTCATGAGAAGAAAAGGTTGATGAAGGAGTCTGAGTAAGAGAGGTGAGCAATTTTAAGTATTCTACAGAGGATACAGCAGAAGCTAAAGATGAATAAGTCCAAGAATCAGAAAAAGAAGACTATGGTTTAGACACAAACATCTACAGGCCTCAAATAAGAGAGTCCTTCCTATGAGGGGGAGTTTGTGTTGGTATTAATATATGATACCTCCTAAACATACTACAACAGCTCAGGGGGAGCATGTTCTCTTTGACATTGATGTCAAAGGGGGAGAAAAGAGTCTAGGTGCCTGTGTTGCCATCAATGCCAAAGGGGGAGATTGTTGGAAAATATTTAACAGGCAACGTATGCTTGTCATTGATGGCAAGTACAACAACGAAGATGGCTTAAGTACGGGAAGAATGTGCCAGGCGGGCACCAGAAGTATTTCGGGAAGACACAGTAGAGCAATCTCGATAAGATCAGAAGAGATAGTGTAGAGGATTGTTGGCATGTTCAACAGGCAGAGTGTGCTTGTCATTTATGGCAAGATCAGAGTATGCATCGATGGAAAAATAGGATCAAATTAAGCTCAAGAGGAATTAGTGCAGATTCAAATGCAATACGTAGGTGTGCACCAGGGATGAGTGTGCATATGGAGGACAGATCTCGGGTGTTAGATTCGAGCACGGGGTCCGACCATCGTTGGATCTAAGAGAACCTGCACGTTCTTTAAAGTGCAAGGTGAAGTGGGCTCACAAAATCCTGAAAGAAGGAGGACCGTCCATCTTCAGGAAGGGCACGTGGACACAGATCATTATTTCGCTCACTGGAAAGTCAAAGGAATGAAATGCTCCAACCTTTCAACTCGTGAAGTCGTGAAATGCGAAACCCCGAAATCCCAATTCAGGCACAATGAAGGCTCGTGAATTTGCAAAATAATCCTAGCCCGTTAGATCAAGGTGTGATCTGGGCCGTCAGATCCAGGAGGTGAATGTGGCAGACCATGTCAGAAAGAACAAGTGGAATACTATGACATGTGGCACGATCAGACAGTGACAAGATCTGGACCATTGGGTCCATAGGACACGTGGCAAAAGATCGTCATTTCGTTGACTGGAAAGTCAAAGGAATGGGGTTCCCTAACCTCTCGAATTCACGATATGCGAAATCGCAAAACAATCTTAGCCGTCAATTCAAGGTTTGATCTGGACCGTTGATCTGACTCCCTTTCAAAGTTTCGGATACCGGGAGATGGAGGGGTCAAGGCTCGAGACCCTTCATCATAAGAATGTTGAAATCGCGAAGAGATCTGGACTGTCGAATCATCAAGAGTGTAGACCATTGATCCAAATCCATTTTGGAGTTTTGGATATCTGAACTTGGAGGTGTCAAGAACATTCACATCAGGAATGCCTAAATCACGAAGAGATCTAGACCGTCGAATTATCAAGAGTGTGGACCGTTGATTTGACTCCATTTCGGAGTTTGGGACATGGAGAGTTGAGGCAACTTGTCACAGAATCTCTGAAATGCGAAATGCAAATTGTGTGTTCGGAATTGGCCCCTGGTCATAACCTATGGTCACATCGATGAAGGATCGAGGAAGGATCTAGTGCAACCAAGCTCCATTTCGGAGTTTTGGGGACCGCAACATGGAGCATAAAGAAATCTTCACCACAGGAACGCTGAAGTGCCGAAATGAGAAATCGTGAAAGTGCTTTATGGATAAGTGCTCTGTCACCACTGGTGGTCACATCGTCGAAGAGCTGTAGAGCAGATCTCGAAGAGAAAATCTCCATTTCGGAGTTTCGGGGATCGCGACATGAATCGTAAAGAAAAATTCACCTCAAGAATGTCGAAATGTCGAAGTGTGAAACGACGAAATAAACACAAGACCCTACAGAGTTAATCCAACGGTGCTGATGAATTCTAATATGATCAGAGGGATATTGTCTCACCTCACAGTTAATTGATCAGTTACGATTCAGTTATCTTAACCGATTCTTGATTCTTGATCGATTGGTGATTCAGGTGTTGAGAGATGTGTGATTGCCAGAGGAGTTGAAGAGTCTCGAGGAATCTTCCAGTGGGATTTAGACTGGTCATAGAGGTGATTGATAGCTAGAAGAGGGTTGGAGCCTGTAACTGAAACAGAAAGGATAAGCTCGACTATGCCAGAGAAGACGAAGAGTCTCAATTGTTAGAGATGTTGAGGAATCTCAGCATAACACCCAGTGATGTTGAACGCGTGGGAAAACCGACAGAGAAGTTGAAGAGTTACCATGATGATCAGACAGAGCACTCGATTTGTGGAGGAGATTGGTGCAGTGTGAGCATGTAGAGGAATGGTGAATATTGCATGCACAAGGAGCACAGAGACTATAAGTATGCAGAACAAAGAAGAGATGGGTGTTGTTGTTGTTGTTGCTGCTATTGATGTTGCTGTTGGAGTTGTTGTGGTTGTTGTTGTTGAGTGTGATTAATGTGTTTAGAAGGAGTTAAGGGTGTAGCAGCTGAAATGAACAAAAGAGGAATTGTGCATTGAATGGACATGGCGCACAGAGCATAAAAAGCAAAAGAACAGAAAGCGCAAGTCATGTGTGCAGGAAGGCAGTGAGGCAGACAGAGCAAGGAAATGCAGCAGAACAATGATGAATCTGGTAAGCCATTGTTGAACATTATATCACTGTAATAAGTTTCAGTAGCAAAGATTTATAATTCAAGGTGGAAGGGATGTGCTAGGGAGGATTGTGTGTCCTCAGTGGTTCAAGTGGGTGCTTGAACACAGGGAGTTATAGCTTCCATCTGGTTGCAGCCAGAGAAACCAGGGTGGCAAGGAGGTGCAAGGGAGAACTGTTGTTCTCTGTTATACAGGTTGGTGCCTGTATGACTGGAAGTTGGTGCTTCCATCCAGTTGATGATGGAACACTTGGGGAGTTGGTGCTTCCTTCTAGTTGGTGCTTCCTTCTAGTTGGTGCTAGAGAAACCGGGGAGTTGGTGCTTCCTTCTAGTTGGTGCTAGAGAAACCAGGGAATTGGTGCTTCCTTCTAGTTGGTGCTAGAGAATCCAAAGAGTGGGTGCTCTCATCAAGTAGCAGCTTTCAAAACAGAGGTTGTAGCCTCATTATGAGTTGGTGCTCATATGTATGATAATGTAAAGAATGTAAATATTACTTATCATATAAAGAAAAAGAGGTTTTTACCCTTTATGGGTTTCCTCGGGAAATATTTGTCTATGTGTATCACATATGTGTGACTGATGTTGAATATGTTATTGCTTACGTCCCTGCACTATTGTGATTGTCATTTGGTGTTTCTGCAAAGAGTTTAAAATAATTATAATTGTTTAAGCATGGTAACAACTGATTCACCCCCCCCCCCC
>ML812098.1:66242-88120 GCA_009831015.1 Picea engelmannii | reverse complement strand
TATGAGAGTGGTTGTAGCAGTTTTTTCTTGTGATTGAATGTGGACATAAAAGCCTTGGATTGTATGCATCATGGAAGAAATATGAAATTGCAGCATTAGAGATTGATGAGAATCAATGGGGAGATCCAAGGGTTGTTTGAACAGTAACAAGCAACAAGTACACAATGTGTCAGTGGGACAACAACTTCTTCAACAACATCATTTTGTTTTACAAAATGATATACATGACATCATGTAGAGATAACAAGAGGAAAGACCTTGTCAAGGAAAGTTAACCTTTAGGAACAAAAGGGGAAAAGAGTGAGAAGCAGAGAGATAAAAGTGACAGGGGGATTCATCCACTCATGAGAAGAAAAGGTTGATGAAGGAGTCTGAGTAAGAGAGGTGAGCAATTTTGAGTATTCTACAGAGGATACAGTGGAAGCTAAAGATGAATAAGTCCAAGAATCGGAAAAAGAAGACTCTGGTTTAGACACAAACATCTACAGGCCTCAAATAAGAGAGTCCTTCCTGTTAGGGGGAGTTTGTGTTGGTATTAATATATGATACCTCCTAAACATACTACAACAGCTCAGGGGGAGCATGTTCTCTTTGACATTGATGTCAAAGGGGAAGAAAAGAGTCTAGGTGCCTGTGTTGCCATCAATGCCAAAGGGGGAGATTGTTGGCAAATATTTAACAGGCAACGTATGCTTGTCATTGATGGCAAGTACAACAACGACGATGGCTTAAGTACAGGAAGAATGTGCCAGGCGGGCACTAGAAGTATTTCGGGAAGACGCAGTAGAGCAAGCTCGATAAGATCAAAAGAGATAGTGCAGAGGATTGTTGGCATGTTCAACAGGCAGAGTGTGCTTGTCATTTATGGAAAGATTAGAGTATGCATCGATGGAAAAATAGGAACAAAGTAAGCTCAGGAGGAATTAGTGCAGATTCAAACGCAATACGTAGGTGTGCACCAGGGATGAGTGTGCAGATGGAGGACAAATATCGGGCGTTAGATTCGAGCATGGGGTCCGACCATCGTTGGATCCAAGAGAACCTACACGTTCTTTAAAGTGCAAGGTGAAGCGGGCTCACAAAATCCTGAAAGAAGGAGGATCGTCCATCTTCAGGAAGGGCACGTGGACACAGATCATTATTTCGATGACTGGAAAGTCAAAGGAATTAAATGCTCCAACCTTTCAACTCGTGAAGTCGCGAAATGCGAAACCCCGAAATCCCAATTCAGGCACAATGAAGGCTTGTGAATTTGCAAAATAATCCTAGTCATTGGATCAAGGTGTGATCTGGGCCGTCAGATCTAGGAGGTGAATGTGGCAGACCACGTCAGAAAGGACCAGTAGAATACTATGACATGTGGCACGATCAGACAATGACAAGATCTGGACTGTTGGGTCCATAGGACACATGGCAAAAGATCATCATTTTGCTGACTGGAAAGTCAAAGGAATGGGGTTCCCTAACCTCTCGAATTCGCGATATGCGAAATCTCAAAACAATCTTAGCCATCAATTCAAGGTTTGATCTAGACCGTTGATCCGACTCCCTTTCAGAGTTTCGGATACCGGGAGATGGAGGGGTCAAGGCTCGAGACCCTTCATCATAAGAATGTTGAAATCGCGAAGAGATCTGGACTGTCTAATCATCAACAGTGTGGACTGTTGATCCGACTCCATTTCATAGTTTCGGATATCTGAACTTGGAGGTTTCAAGAACATTCACATCAGGAATTCCTAAATCAAGAAGAGATCTGGTCCGTCGAATCATCAAGAGTGTGGACCGTTGATTCGACTCCATTTCGGAGTTTGGGACATGGAGAGTTGAGGCGACTTGTCACAGAATCTCTGAAATTCGAAATGTGAATTGTGTGTTTAGAATTGGCCCATGTTCATAACCTATGGTCACATCGACGAAGGATCGAGGAAGGAGCTAGTGTAACCAAGCTCCATTTCGGAGTTTCGGGGACCGCGACATGGAGCATAAAGAAATCTTCACCACAAGAACGTTGAAGTGCCGAAATGAGAAATCGTGAAAGCGCTTTATGGATAAGTGCTCTGTCACCACTGGTGGTCACATCGTCGAAGAGCTGTAGAGAAGATATCGAAGAGTTTCGGGGATCGCGACATGAATCGTAAAGAAAAATTCACCTCAAGAATGCCGAAATGTCGAAGTGCGAAACGACGAAATAAACACAAGACCCTATAGAGTTAATCCAACGGTGCTGATGAATTCTAATATTATTGGAGGGATCCATTTCGGAGTTTCGGGGATCGCGACATGAATCGTAAAGAAAAATTCACCTCAAGAATGCCGAAATGTCGAAGTGCGAAACGACAAAATAAACACAAGACCCTACAGAGTTAATCCAACGGTGCTGATGAATTCAAATATTATTGGAGGGCTATTGTCTCACCTCACAGTTAATTGATCAGTTATGATTCAGTTATCTTAACCGATTCTTGATTCTTGATCGGTTGGTGATTCAGGTGCTGAGAGATGTGTGATTTCCAGAGGAGTTGAAGAGTCTCGAGGAATCTTCCAGTGGGATTTAAACTGGTCATAGAGGCGATTGATAGCTGGAAGAGGGTTGGAGCCTGTAACTGAAATAGAAAGGATAAGCTCGACTATTCCAGAGAAGACAAAGAGTCTCAACTGTTAGAGATGCTGAGGAATCTCATCATAACACCCAGTGATGTTGAACGCATGGGAAAACCGACAGAGAAGTTGAAGAGTTACCATGATTATCAGACAGAGCACTCGAGTTGTGGAGGAGATTGGTGCAGTGTGAGCATGTAGAGGAATGGATAATATTGCATGCACAAGGAGCACAGAGACTATAAGTATGCATAACAAAGAAGAGATGGGTGTTGTTGTTGTTGTTGTTGTTGCTGCTGTTGCTGTTGTTGGAGTTGTTGTGGTTGTTGTTGTTGAGTGTGATTAATGTGTTTAGAAGGAGTTAAGGGTGTAGTAGCTGAAATGCAAAAAAGAGGAATTGTGCATTGAATGGACATGGCGCACAGAGCATAAAAAGAAAAAGAACAGAAAGTGCAAGTCATGTGTGCAGGAAGGCAGTGAGGCAGACAGAGCAAGGAAATGCAGCAGAACAGTGATGAATCTGGTAAGCCATTGTTGAACATTATATCACTGTAATAAGTTTCAGTAGAAAAGATTTATAATTCAAGGTGGAAGGGATGTGCTAGGGAGGACTGTGTGTCCTCAGTGGTTCAAGTGGGTGCTTGAACACAGGAAGTTGTAGCTTCCATCTGGTTGCAGCCAGAGAAACCAGGGTGGTAGGGAGGTGCAAGGGAGAACTGTTGTTCTCTGTTATACAGGTTGGTGTCTGTATGACTGGAAGTTGGTGCTTCCATCCAGTTGGTGTTGGAACACTTGGGGAGTTGGTGCTTCCTTCTAGTTGGTGCTAGAGAAACCAGGGAGTTGGTGCTTCCTTCTAGTTGGTGCTAGAGAAACCAGGGAATTGGTGCTTCCTTCTAGTTGGTGCTAGAGAATCCAAAGAGTGGGTGCTCTCATCAAGTAGCAGCTTGCAAAACAGAGATTGTAGCCTCATTATGAGTTGGTGCTCATATGTATGATAATGTAAAGAATGTAAATATTACTTATCATATAAAGAAAAAGAGGTTTTTACCCTTTATGGGTTTCCTCGGGAAATATCTGTCTATGTGTATCACATATGTGTGACTGATGTTGAATATGTTATTGCTTACGTCCCCGCACTATTGTGATTGTCATTCGGTGTTTCTACAAAGAGTTTAAAATAAGTATAATTTTTTAAGCACGGTAACAACTGATTCACCCCCCCCCCCCTCTCAGTTGTCCAACATAAGCCATACAAGTGGGAAAAATACTTTCATTTAGTTGAATTTTCCTATAATAATGGGTATCAAGCTTCTTTGAAGATGAGCCCATTTAAAGCTTTGTATGGTAGGAAATGCAATACTCCAGTGAGTTAGGACAACTCAGCCAACACAATAGTGCTTGGGACAGAATTACGCAAGGATATGGAAGACCAGATGGTTAAAATTTAGAATAATTTGAAGCTAGCACAATATAGATAGAAAATTTATGCAAATAGGAACAGAACAGCTAGAGAATTTAAAGTGGGAGAACATGTGCTTTTGAAAGTAAAGCCCAAGAAGAGCTCATTGAAGTTGAGCAGTTGTACAAAGCTAGCAGCTAGATTATGTGGTCCATTTGAGATATTGGAGAGAATAAGGTCAGTTGCATACATGCTTACATTGTTTGCTTCCATGAATGTGCATAATGTATTTCATGTCTCTTTGCTGAAAAAGTATGTGCATAATCCTAACCATGTTATTGATTGGAATTGAATCCAATCAAGTCCATCTGGTGCGCATCTGGAGCGAGAAGGATACTGTCAAGTCCATGTGGTGCGCATATTGGACAGAAAAATCAAAATGCTCCATAATCGAGTCATAGAACTGGTAAAATTTCAATGGACCTACTACGGTCCTAAAGATACTACTTGGGAGCATGAAGATGTCATGTGGGCAGAGTACCTGTGACTTTTTGAATAATTTTAAAATTTTGATTTATGTTTTGTATGTGCACTAAGGATAGTGCCAAAATAAGGGGGAGGGGAATGTAATACCCCGGTTTTGAGTCCCCATATTAAATAATGTTTTTGTTATTTTATGAAAGGATGAAGTGCCTAAACAGTTAAAAGAGGTAGAAATGCCTAGGAAATGTAATTATGTGATCATTATTAATAATAAAATACATTGTTGGTTGCTAGACGAACAAGGAAAGGAGTTATAGGGGGATATGATTCCACAAGAGAGGGGGATTAAGGGGATAAGTATTTTTATTATATTCTATTTACCCATAATTGTTTTAATTGAGAGAAGTGGTTACATGAGATTCTTGGGGAAGGCCATGTGGTTCTTGCTTTCCAAGTAAATATAAAAACTCATCTTTGGGTTGTTTGGGGGGTCACTCATTGTTCATTCTTCACACTCTTCGTTATGTTCACTCTTTCATTCATTGTTTCTCATTTATCATTCCTCATTCATTCTTGGATTGGCTTGGATTGGGACATGGGGACAAATTGTTGAGGAAGAATCCATTGTTTGTTGGATGTAGAATAACTGGTGTATTCTAGCCATGAATTAATGTTTGCATGCCTGAGACGCATTGGCATGTGTTAAGTTTTATTAAAAGCTATGAATCTTGAGAGTCCTAGCATGTAGATTCCTGATCAAATGTAATGGATCCCTAGAAGGAGGTGGACATCCTGAGGGACTACGTGGCAAAGAAGGGAGTCCATTATCTTGGGTTGTGCAGGCTGGAGAGAAGAGAGATGGTGTACTTTAGATTGTTGTGTGTTGAGAAACCTATGAGAGTTGGAGTGTTGACTGGTTTGGGAAGCTGAGTGACACCTTGGAACATTCCTTGTGGATTCATAGCCCTGGCTCAGGGGTGACCTGTTGTTGGGACTTGGAATATAAATGTCTATGGTTGGGTGGAATGTCCTTGATCTGCAGCCAATTGGTGATTTATTTTGTTAAAGATAAGTGCTCTTTGGCATGTGTTTCTATGCTTGTATATTTATTTCCATTGTGTATTAATTGTTATCTATGAAATTCGTAATTATAATATGCATGCTTGTTGTTTATTTTTGTGCATGGCATGTTTAAACATTATTTTATGTTGTAGCATGAATCTTGATTACTACATGTGAGTCTTTCATTCTTATTTATTAATTAAATGTTATCTGAATTTGAAATTCAGTTTTGAAGTGCGTTTTTGAAGTACTATGGCCAGCCTATGGGTGGTTGTGTACGTTAAAGAAGGTCTTGGTAGATTCATAGAAGTAGTTACTACAAACAAAACAATTAGAGGCCTCCAACATCATAGCACCAATCACCCTATCTCTCTTTAACAGTTTGTCGATGGCACTATTCTCATGGCTTAACCCTCAGTTTGTGAAGCCAAATCCATATGGAAAGTCCTCTTGGACTTCACAGAGGCCACGGGTACTTCTATCAAGCTCTCAAAATCACAATTTCTTTATTTAACACTGCTCTTGTTGATTAGGAACATATTTCCAGGATCCTTGGCTTTTGTAATGTCCCTAATCTAGAACCCTTTATAATTGTACATAAAGGTTGGTGATTCGATTGGTACCAAGAATAAATGTATTGTACACTTAGGTTGGTGAGCCAAGGACACTTGGTTTTGGTGTTGCACGCATCAAAATAGTGCACAGAGAAGTTTTAACAAAGACAGGGTGCACACATTTTGTGTGTTGCACACACCTGTGCAAGTGCGCACATTGCACTATGTTACGCACACTTGGATTAATGCATGGGGATTAATGGATATGTATGGAGGCCAACTATCCTGTGTGATTATAAGGCTAGTGAGACTGGACATAGATAGGCCATTGTGTCTGTCCATGTAAATATAATCATGTTTATTAATATAATTTTGCATCGATGCACGTTGACTGACTCAGATGAAAAGAGATGGGGGGCTACTCCATCGAAAAAGGGAAAAAGGAGGGTGAGTCGTAAGTCTTAGGAAATATTTTATAATAATTCTGGGAAAAGTATAATGTCATATATATTATTATTTTATTCTAAGTTCACGAGGGTAGGAAACGGGTCACCAGGTGGCTTAAAGCTAATTTTGAGGGTGACAAGTGTCAAGTGGAAGGCATGCAATATATATTTTTGGCCTTGGTGTATTTTGGGCATGATGGCATGGGACAAGAGGCGGGATTCAAGGAAGTATTGGATGTAACAGGATCTCATGAGTAGAAGGGGGTCGGATGGTATGGAAAATTTGATTATTACCATATCTTCCCAGAGAAGCTTGCATGGATTTGTGGGGATGTAACCAAAGTTTCATTGTTGAAGAGTCGAGTTGACATACCATGAGCAGTCTCTTTGGGTGAGAGATTGGTTATTGTGTAGTGGTTGTTAGACCCATGGGCATACTCTCTAAACGAGATTTTTGCTGAGAATTTTTCCCTGGTTCACTGAGAATTAGTCACAGGGCTCGGAGACTTCCTATCCAGCCTATTATTGGTAACCTTGGGAAGGGAAGTGGGGCAGTCAAAGGACTCTTAAGCAAAGAAGGGGCACACTTCCTTGGGTGTAAAAGGTGTGTGGGGAATGAGGGATTGTGGGATAGATGCAGTAGTGGGCACCTAAGACTGAGTAATTATGTTGAGTTTCAGACCATAGCTTGTTGCTAGGAACCCTTTTTCCTGGTGGAGTTGAGCCCCGGCTTGGGGGTGACTTGTTGCTAAAATATTATGAGCAACAACGTCTATGGTTGGGAGGAACGTCTAATTCAAGGCCGCAATTAGTGACTTTAATTTAAGATAAGTGTTCCTTATGTACTTGTCTTGGTTACTATGTGCATATTTGACTATGTTTGAAATGGGTTAATTCTTGTATGTGTTTCATATAAGTATTTGTTTTTATTTGGTTGAATATTGCTTGAACATGTAAATATGGTTGTTTTAGCCTTTAATTATAGTTTTGCATGAGTATGTCAGTTGATGGTATCTTTTTCTGTTAAGTTTAAACTTATGATTTTGGTTATGAGTCATCAAGAAGTGGATTGAGTGGCCAGGTGTGCAGGATCATAATCGATATGCTCCAAGAGGTTGGAACTCATGTGTGCATAGGTAAGGAATTAGAACCCACACACAGTAATAATAGAAGTGGTGCATGATTCCCAGATGGTTTTGCACACAGTTGTATTGTGGGGTCAGTATGCTAGTGCACGTAGTTGTTTGATTTAATTTCGCTACCTAAGGTTGTATTAAAAGAAATTGTTACTTTTGTTGTTATAAGATGGGCGTTGTGACTCAAGATTGGGCTCAGCATATTACCTTAAAGAGATATTGTGCATAATTTTGTGAAGAATATAAACTATGCAGTGAACTTTCATAGTAGCATGGTCCAGTAGTAGATTGGGTACGTTATAGTTTGGTATCATAGAATGTGTAAGGTGGTAATGAAAATCAGTGGGGGACTAAGTAAGTTACTTTTTGGTATTAGAGCATGTGTAAGGTGGTAACAGGACTCAATGGGACACTGGATATGTTACAGTTTGGTATCAAAGCTATTGGTTCAACACTGGACTTGTATGGGCCAGAAACTAGCGTGAATAGATGTGTGCACTAGGAATTGGTGTTGCGCAGTGCAAAATTTTGTTTGCACAAAAAATCAATGGTGTGCGGTGTAAATTTGCTATGCGCACAAAGATGGGGATGCGCAGGCATGCGTACTAGAGTTTGGAATGTTAAAATCATCCAAGAAATCCAAGTGAAAGGATTTTGATAAAATGGTGCAAATTTTTCAAGTAGTTGTTGCATAAAACCATATAAAAAATCTTAATCGCTTGCACATTTTGTAGAATTATCAGCAAATAGAGAAAGACAAAGTCAGTGCAGAAGGATAAAAGCATGGAAGATGCATCGAGGACTTATAGTCCTGGTGATGAATTCAGGGATATGTGTGTCATTTTGGGTGTTGATGATGGTATAGAATCCAAGGAAGAGTGCATGAATTTAGCTGAAATTGTAAAAGTATTGCAGAAATATGTCCAGAGTTATAAGGCTGATAATGAAAAACTTATGAGAGCCAAGGTGCAGCAAGATGACTTCAATTTCAAATTGATGCAAAGCATGGATAGAATAGAAAATAATATGGATAAGGAGACAGAGATATAAGTATATCAAAAGGTCACAGGTATCATGATGATAAAAGAAGAGAAGAAAGAGGTGTCAGTAAGCATTCTTCCAGGAAAGCGCACAGTAGCTCAATTCCATCTCATGTCAGAAAGAAAAAGAGAAGGATTGGGGTGGATGAGATACATGGGGAAATGAATAAAATCAAGCCTCCTACCATTGATGGTGAGCACAAGAAGGATGAAGATGCAGAGACTTGGTTTTTGGGTATGAGAAAGTACTTCCAACTACGTAACTATTTTGCACAGGCAGAAGATAGAATTGCTATCTATCAACTAAAGGGAAAGGCATCAATGTGGTGGGATCAGTATGTGAAATTGCATCACATTGATGAGAATCAAGTGACTTGGAGAGAGTTCAAGTGGTATTTCCAAAATAAATACTTAACCAATTTGTACTATGACAAGAAAATGAAGTTGTTCTTCAAATTCAAACTTGGGAACATGACGATTGATGAGTACGAAAGAAGATTTTTAGAATTGTTGAATTATGTTCCTTTTATAAAGGATGAACAAGTGAATATTTAGATATATTTGAGTGGGTTTCCCTCATTTATCAGTGACAAGATACAATATGATGACCCTAAAATGTTGGAAGAGACCATAAGGCGCGCTAAGTGTCTTTATGATCAAAAAAGGGGAAGACCAACTCTCCAAAAGGCTTGAGAAGACAAGATGAAAAGTAAAGTGGAACAGAGGAAGAAGGGATTTAAGCCACCATTTTTCATAAATACTACGCAAGGACAAATGACTCTTCAGGAGCCCGGAATGTTGGAAACAGTGGGACAAAAGTCATGGAAACAACCTATGCAGTTGTAAGGTTGTGGCAGATATCATATGCGTAGAGATTGTCCTCAAATAGGTGATAAAGAAAGGATTGTGCATAGTGTATAGAAACATGTGACAGTGGAGGAAATGGGTAGAAATGTGCCAAGGATTTATGTTGTGTTGGATAACAAGCGGGTTGAGTTACAGTCGCACATGATCGAGGTGGAAGGTAAGATCAATGACCAAGCCATTACTATTTTAATAGAATCAGGAGATATTCATAGTTATCTAGATCCTAAAATGGTGGAAATATTCCATCCATCGAGAAGCAATATGGGAAAACCTTGGTTGGTGCAGTTAGCTATTGGAGAAAAAAGGAAAATCAATTAGATGGTTAAGGCATTTCCATTGGAGATGAATGGACTGCACACAAAAGCATATTGGAATATTATACCTTTGGGATCGTATGATTTCCTCATTGGTATGGATTGGTTGGATGAGCACCATGTTGTCCTGGATTGTTACAATAAGGAATTTACTTGCCAGGATGAGCAAGGAAACTTGAGATCAGTTCAAGGAATTCCAAGAATTGTGACTATCAAAGAAATTTAAGTATTGCAGTTGAAGAAAATTTACAGGAAAGCGTGTCAATTATTCGCAGTGCACATGGAAGAGGCTCCTAAGGATAAAGTTCCAAGTGTGGAAGAATGTGCAGTACTGAAAGAGTATGAGAATGTCTTTAAAGAGATACTCGGATTGCCTCTGAAAAGAGATATTGAATTCTCTATTAATATGATGCCGGGAGCAGCACCTGTATCCAAGACTCTTTACAAGATGAGTACGCCAAAACTGAAGGAGTTGCATATGCAACTTGAAGAGATTCTAAGGAAGGGGTATATACACCCAAGTGTGTCACCTTGGGGTGCACTAGTTTTGTTCGTGAAGAAGAAGGACGGTACGTTGAGACTTTGTATTGACTTCAGGAAGTTGAAAAAAGTAACAGTAAAGAACAAGTATCATTTCTCAAGGATAGATAACATGTTTGATCAACTGAGAGGTGCAAGAGTATTTTTGAAGATAGATCTCAGATCTTGTTATCACCAGCTAAGAATAAAAGAGGAAGATATCAGTAAGACTTCCTTCAAAAAAAGGTATGGTAATTACGAGTTTACAGTGGTGCCATATGGGTTGTCAAATGCACCAGTTGTCTTCGTGTTTGATGAATGGAGTTTTTAGAGAGTATTTAGATAAGTTTGTCATTGTATTTTTGAATGGAATTATTATTTACTCAAAGTTTGAAGAAGATCAGGAGCAACACTTAAGTATGGTGTTGCAAGTGTTGAGGAAGCATCATATTTATGCAAATATGAGCAAGTGTTCATTTTATCAGAGACAGATTTATTATTTGGGTCACATTATTTCAGAAGAAGGAATAGTTGTGGACCCAATGAAGATAAAATCCATTGAAGAATGGACAAAACCAAGAAATGTTGCAGAAGTGAGATCCTTTATGGGATTGGCAGGGTACTACAGAAGGTTTATTGAATAATTCTCACAAATTGTGCATCTAATCACATCCCTATAGAAGAAAGGTGTGTGATTTGAATGGACTCCATATTGTGCAAGTATTTTCCAGCACTTGAATAGTTTTCTAACAAGTGCACCGATTTTAATAATTGTTGATCCAGATGTAGACTTCATTTTGTGCATGGATGCATGCAAGGAAGGACTCGGTGGATTCCTGAGTCAGAATGGACATTCAGTGTGCTACGATTCAAGGAAGTTGAAAGAGGATGAAATGATCTATGCTACACATTATTTAGAGTTGGAAAATATAGTGCATGCCTTAAATATGTGGCGGCATTATCTCATGGGAAAGCGATTCGAGCTCAGAACAGACTATTGTTGTCTAAAGTATCTTTTTGGACAACCAAGTTTGAATGCTCTGACAAAGAAAGTGGTTAGAGTTCCTTAATGAGTATGACTTTGACACTAAGCATATTCAAGGAAAAGAGAAAAATGTGGTTTATGCACTCAGCAGAAGGATGCATGAAATGTATGCTATAGCCATTAGCATGTACTAGACAAATTTGCGCGATAGAATTTTTTAAGTTTCCAAATCAGATCTGCACTATATGGATATAAGTGTGACTTTAGAGTAGGGTATGTTGCAACCAAAGTTTTAAGGTTATGAGTTAAGAGAGGATGGGATCCTCGTGTATAGACGTAGATTCTATGTGCTAAATGATCAAGAGTTGAAGAACCTCATTTTGTCATAGATGCATAAGGTTCCTTATGTTGGACATACAAGTTATTAGAAGACAATTTTCGTAATTAATAAGCAATACTTTTTTCCAGGTATGAAAAAGGAAGTTGTATATTTTATTGTGAGATGTCTTGAATGTCAAAAGGTCAAGGCTGAGCACAAACATCCAGCTATTTTGTTGCAACCTTTGTCCATTCCTGAGTGGAAGTGGGAAGTTGTGACCATGGACTTCATAATTAAGTTTCCTAGGTGTTACACATTATTTTGGTCATCCCTATGATCGTTAATGATGTAAACATATATGTAGTCTTCAGAGGGGTCAGTGGCCTGAGTTCCTGAAGAAAGAAGGGAGAACAGCTTTTTATGAGAAAAGAAGTTGCATTTTCCTTTGTAAAAATGCTATAAAAAAGGAAGTTCGCAAGCTGCATTATAGCTAGGGTATGAGAATGCCTGATTCTCATAGGCTGCATCATAGCTAGGTCATGAGGAGTTCGCAGTCTTCTCTATAGGCAGGGTGCGAGAATGCTTACACGTGGGAAAAACGAGTGGTTTCTCGAATCTTCTAGAAGGATAAACTTCCATGGTGAGGTGGCATCCGAATGGTTTGGATCTTACTCGCTTTAATGATTTAGTGGGATCATCCTAACCTCCTCACCTTATCCTCTTCAGCTTATAAAAGGAGAGGAGCTCTCATGGAGAAGGGCTAAGTTGGATTTGGCTTGGAATCATTAGCTTGGTTGGAGTGTCTTTGATTTTTTCCTTTGTCAAGATAGATTGTGAATATTATTAGATCTATGCTTTTAGAATTCTTGGAGTGGAAGTATGTGGGGAACGAATGACAGTTGGAAGGGACCTTACGACATCAAGAACATGGTTGTAATCTCTCTTTCACATTTAATATGATACAGTAATATCATTCTTTCCTATAAAGCTTGTTTTGTTTTATTGTATGATTCCTTGATCACATACATAGGTTTATATTGAGTTCATGCTATTACTATCACTTTGGTTGGTTGCGTTCTTTTGCGGGTTCATCATTGTATGAGCATTGGAATGGAGCTAGGATGGTGATGGCGAGAGGAAGCGACATTTAAACAGTATGTCACCTATCTCTCTTTAGTTAGTAAATTCAATATTTAAAACTTAAGGAAAGCGTCATGTTCTGGTGTGTTTTGTTCTAGATCTAGGTGGATTTAGGGAGATCAGTTAGTGTCTGCACCTACCGATTTATCCTATAACAAAATTGGCAACTGTACTGGTGAACAGATTGTTTCCTAGTTAGTCTAGTTTCCCTTGCTTTTATTGCTTGTTTTTTGGTTTCTGAGTCTGTAGGAGACCCTTATAGACTCTTTGTACCCAGAAGTTCACTCAGCAGTTTTGTCCTTTTTCCAATTTTTTCTTGATTACAAACATTCTCGCACTGCACCCTTCTGTAGCCTGGGAGAATCACTAAAGTTCGCACCCTGGTGTTCAATTCAATGTGAACTTCTCGCAGTCTGCCTGTATCTAGACTGTGAGAATCCCTTATTCTCACACTGTACCCCACTACCAGGTTGCGAACTTGTTTGTAAAAAAAAATTGGATTGGGTCTTGTTATCTTTTGATGCCCATTTTTTCTTTGATCAGCTAGATTGAACTTTTGGAGCCTATATTGATCTATTTACAGTCTGCTTGATATTCTTTGAGTTGCTTTTAGCCACAATGGTTTTGTTTGGTTTTGAACAATTAGTCTCTTGCTTTGAGTGTCTTTCAATTACAAAGCGTGTGTTTTTTTTAGAATAGTTTAGGGAAAGATAAGATTTCTTCTGAATAGTTCTCTTTAAAAGAAAACTTTTAGTTTGGGTGTCTTTGTTTCAAGAAATTTCATTATTGCTTTTAGTGAAATTTTTGAAACAAAAATATTTAATTTCTTTCTTTATATTAGATTAGGGGCATCCTTGCATTTGAAGTAGCGAATGCATGATTCTTGGCATTTTTTGGTCTTAAATTCCAAAAAGATTTCCCCCTCATGGCCGGGGGGGCCATGAATCGTGCATTGGTGTACAGTACCTTTTTCTCATTTTTTGAGAATCTTTATATTGGTGAGTTTAATAAATTTTGGGGCATCGTGCATATGGGAATGATAAATGTTTTCTCCTTCTCATAGCATATCTTTCATTGAAATTAAAAGATTGCATCTTCATCTCTTTGCATAATTTTTGAGTCGGTCAAAACACCATATTGTCCACACCATTTTCCTCTTGAGTAACAATAGCCATAAAATAAAGCGCTTATAAAAACTGATTAGACATTTTTTATACTTTCTAGTAGAAAACCTACATTAGATTAGTTGTAGGGCTTTGGAATAGGTGTGAAAGATAACTTTCCAAAGTTGCAAACAAACATAGAATCTTGAGTTAGGGAGCGGTTAAATACACTTATTACATTTTGTCCTGGGAAGCCCTTCTAACACGAGGGTCAATCACGAGGTCGCATTGAGACTGGAAAAGTTACTCACCCTGCTTTGTTGGTCTCGGTGTAGAGGTTGTGCATATTATGGGGGTCGCTTGAGAGGTATACCCATAATGATGAGTGGAAGCCTTTCAAGTTGATTTCGAGCTAGATACCTTGCCCTTGCGCATGGATCGGACTGTCGATTGTTTCCCCAGTCATCATTGTAGTGATTGGTAACCTTAGTGGCCTATCTCTTTAGGGTCTTTACACAAGGTGACTGTGGAGGGAAAAGTCTTCACGGTACCTAGAATCGACGTTGGCCAAAATAACTCGAGCTCCTTGGAGGGTATACCCACGATTATGTGTGGGAGCCTGCACCAGGGTGTAAGTCCATTAAGTAGGTCATCAACATAAATTTTCCGCCCGCTCGATCTCAGCCCCTTCTTACTTTGTTCTCGTGACATTGGATTTCATCACCAACTAGTGTGTTCATTGTGAGAAGGTTTTGTTTGTTTTCTTGCTTACTAGATTTTTAGCATGTATTGTTTGTTTTCCCTAGTGGACTCTAAATTGGATCTATGTTTTAATGGCGTCAGTTCCCAGAATGACCAATGAAGGAACCCCTTTTCCAGGGGAACCTTTTGTTTTTCCTTCTTACGGAAACATTGGTCCTCCTCACATCGCTACTTTGAGCCTTCCAGGTCTCACAATTGGATTACCGGTATGGTTGTTTTCCACTCAGGTAATCCTGAATGCAGTAAGTGTTTCGTTCATAAGCACTTCCTCCCAAGAACATCAACCTCATGCTGATCCTTCACCTTCTTCACCAGTAAGGTCTTCTTCGCCTTCTTCTCTTGCAAGGTTGCCTTCTGTTTCATCTTCTTCGTCGAGTGAAAGTTCTGAATCTAGTAACCCGGTGAATAAGAAGAAGAAGAAAATAAAGATTAAGAAGAAGAAAGATAAACAAGGGTCAAAACCTCCAACCACTGTCAAACATGTTGGAAAGAAACCAGTTATTGGTAATTGTGTTGGGAGTGTTGATGATGTCAATATCACCCAAACAAATCATAATCCCAAGTACCCTTGCAGTCTTTGTAAAGGTATCCATCTTCTTAAGGAATTCCTTGGTCTATCCAAGGTTATAGAAGCATGGTCTACACATCCTCACCAACCCATGTCGTTAGCCTTTGAACAACATGCTGATGACTTCCCGTCGACTAGTCAAGATACCGTTGGGAAGAAGAAAAGCAGAGTCAATTTCCCGTGCATGTTATGCAAAGGGATTCATCTCACTCGTCTTTGCCCTCGTATGGATGAAGCCTTGAAATTACTGGAAGACATGATTGTTTCACAGCCTCAACTTCCAGCTGCTTATCACAAGATTACTCTTGACCCCCCTATAGTTGATGGAATTATCACTCTGGTCCCTTCACCAGTCAATCCGGTTGATCATGTCTTCAATATGGTCACGTCCTTAGTTGAACCAATTGACAAAGTGGTTGATCCAACACCATCCTCAGTCAATCCCACTCTCCCCTCAGAGAGTGAAACTAAAGTGGTCGATCTGATCCTATCCTAGGTCGATCCCCCTCTCCCGTTAGAAAGTGTCACCCAAGTGGTCGATCTGTTTTCATCTGTCGACCCCATTCTCCCCTTGGAAAATGCAACCCAAGTGGTCGATCTGATCTCATCATCGGTCAATCCTACTCTCCCACTAGAGAGTAAACCCGATATTGCCCATGTTTTTTGTTATCACTCGAAACCGGATTTGGGTTGCATGCAAATCAATCCCGAGGCAACCTCGAACCACTTTGGATTGGAAGCTTCCTCTTCCAACCCGAGAGAGATATCTTGAATAATGTCACAATATGACCATCAATAAGCTCAAAACAGTGGGCAGATCTGTGGGTAAAATAAATTTTTGGGTTTTTAGGGTTTGGGATTGGATCGGGAAGATAAGACCTATTGGGCAATGGAGTCAAGTGAAAACCAAAGAAAAGTTATAATAGTATTAATAGTATTACTTGCGGAAAATGAGGCAAAGTAAGTCTATCTTTCAGCAATTGATAAAGACCGTCCCATTGAAAGCATCTATCAAGGATGAATTTTCACTACAACTTTAGAGGAAAAATACTGAAGGCTAATAACTAGATGCAGAGCACTTATATTGAGTGAATTCTGACTAGTCACCATCAAAACGCAACATATATCAATTGTGTGTAAGGAGCATGTAAAATGAATTCCAAACAAATTTTAACTCAGTTGATAAAGGAAGAGATAGACAATACGACAACGAAAAAACAAACATACTGAAAGAATCGACCGTGATGAATCTCAAAATATCAAGTGAACACGTCTTCTTGTATTACTCCATTCCAGGTTTTCAAAACAACTCCGCTTTCAATAGGAGCCCTCTTCCAAGAGGCTTCCCCCAGCCCCTCGTTTGTTTTTATTACAATGAATGATCCTTTATATAAATTCCCTCTCTCAAGGAGGTTGAATCCTTGTCATAGGATACCTAACTGAAAATGAACTAACTTCAACTAATCACAACAATAATTGAACCAACTTATATTAAAAGCACAAATAATTCCTAATTTTCAGTGAATTGTCCATAGCAGTGCATGTGTTTGATTCGCCTTCACGTGCACTATTTGTAGTTATGGCCACATGTTCCTTTAAAGAGATTGTTGACTAAAGTTTTGAATTCTGATAGTTGCGGTTGATTCTGCCTAGATTTTCTCTAGATGTTGCCACACGATTTTATTTGCATAACCATGAAGCAAAGGTTCATTGATAAATACAATTAGATCTTTGTTAGCACTGCTCCAACCAGGTGACTATGTCCTTGCCAAAAGTGTATTGCTGGCCCTTTTGACATCACTGATCTGAAAATATAAAGCAAGTACCTTGTCCACTCGAACTATGCAAAGGTTTACTATCTGGATCATCAAATATGCCAGAGACAAAACTGTTAGATGATAAGTCAGGCATACTGCCATTGATCTCATCATCACCGGACTCAATTTAAGTTATCCTCACATTGCTCTCAGGTAGCTGACTTGAGATCTAATTCATTCCTTCGATGCCACATTGTTTTTTACTTTATGAATTCCTGAAGGCTTCTCACCTCATTCTACCATGGCCAAGACTTTGTTGGCAGCCAACCCATTTTTTTTCGATTACTCCCAAAAAGCTGCCTACACCCCTCGTCGTATTATGACGTATCATTGTCGCCTTGTGCTAATAGACATTCGTCTCATTTTTGCAACCATTACAATTCAATTTCGACTCAGTTTTCACAACTGCAAGTGTGAAAACACCTCTTTCATTGATTAGACTGTCGTCGTCTTTGGTTGATTTGTTGGTTGATACTTTGATCACTGGTTTATCATTTGATTGCTAAAGGTTTTATCAGACTTATGTTTCGATCATTATCTCACCTTGATTGCGCATTTGGATATATTTCACTGTTAAACCTTTGGGCATGAAAGTTATTGGTCTTATTTATGAAAATTATAATGAATCTGGTCATATTGTTTTTATCCTTGCTATGGGCTTTCATTCGATTCTTATATAAACAAATTTTATTGCATGGCTCTAAGACTTTGGGATACAAACACATATGGTATACACCAAATACATTGGCAAGTTCATAAAGGTTTGATAACAATGGTGCCAAGGCGCATAAGTTAATCGTATTCGATTTTACCAATCGATACTTGGCTTGCAATGTTTACAAAGCAGATTATACGATGAATGATATAACCCCGAGCTGTATGTTATCACTAAACCCTGTGATTAAGCAACTGAATAAACGATGGAATTGGCACGTTAAATTGGTATTTAATGCTAGTACTGTGGTGGTTTTAAACTGAACACTTGGCGCGTTGATAGCATATGATATGTTGTTTCTGACTTGGATAAATGGCACATAGAAGTGGTGATTCACCCATCCACTGGTTGATGCATTTGATTTAATGATTATGGTTTAACAGCTCTAAACAGGTAATCAATACTATGCGTGGTGGTGGTAATCCCACCACCTTCGCACGCATGGAGTAATAATCGGTCTCGTCGGGCATTCAAACCTGGAAACTCTCTCCTATCCACTCTGTGCATTCGGTGTGAAACCCTACCATGAGCAGGGGTTATGGCGCCTGTTGTGAGGGTCGAACCTAATGGCAGCCAAGAGCTGTTAATTTTCGATGGTGCATATGCCGACCTCGAAGAATTTGGGTGGCTTTCGTTTATACGGAAGTTTGATGGTTTCAACATCTCTGTTGCTCGGCAATTCGCACTGTCATTTGACGGTTGTCGAGCCAAAATCGGAGACCTTCAGCTCGAAGTCACCGAACACTCTCTCAGCCTGGCAACTGGTCTGCCTGCTAAAGGAGAAAAGTGGTCCAAAAGCTTTAAAGTAAACGACGTCCCATGGAATTTGTTGTTTCGCTCTCGGACAGTAAGGTCATGCAAAAGAGGACTACCTGCGAGTATGCTAAAACCCCGCTGGCATAACCTATTGATGATCCTCAAACAGTTTGTAACGTGCGAAGGCAGGTATGGATTTGTTTTCCTATTTCATCTACGTTTGCTAATGGTGTTTATGGGTTTTGAGTTAAGCTTGCCACATTATCTACATCGAAGCCTACTTAAAATGGCTAAGAGGTATAAGAAAAGCCAGGCTGACACTAGCCTTTTTCATGTTGGGTTGATTAAAATACTGGTTGTTTATGAACTTGGTTTACGTCGAGATTCATGGCCCGATTTGGTTTTGAGGAATCAAACCCTCCATCAATCGATAAGCATGTGATATCGGAGAGTAAATCTATCCCTATACCCTACAGTGTTTTACTGCCTAAACCTAAGCCTGACCCGATTGTGAATTCACCTATGACTGTGACTAAAGTTCCTAAGCCCTTAACCACAGAGGACAGAGCAAACACTACTGCTCGAAACAAGAGAAACGCGAGGATGATCTCTCGCATGGAGAGAAACAAGCCCAAGCCTCCTGCCAAAACAGAGCCTGTCATGATCAGTGAGGACTCTGACTCAAGCATCGAACGCTTTCTAGTTGAAGAGGGTTTCTGTGATGAGGAAACACCTTGTGATTTCGTTGATAACCTACCTCCGTGTCTTAAGGGTAACCCTGACTATCCGGGTATCAAACCACCTTTTGAAACCCGTGGTGAATCGTCAAACCCTCCATCTGCTCAAAAGGTTACTACACCCTGCGACCAATGTGGACAGTGGCTGGAACGGTACTATTTGGACATTCCAAAGCTGCAATCTAAGATTCAAGATTTGGAGAACCAGGTAGCTAAGTTCACTGGTCGGAACGATAAGGGGCAACCTAATGATAAAAATCAACGGACCACTGGATCAATCTTGTTTAAAAACGTTGAGTCTGCAACCGCGATTGTTAATTCCAAGTTGACATAACTCCAGCAGCTGTAACGGTATAATTTCCCCTCTTTTATACAGCGTATTCATAAGCTTTGTTTCTGTGTTCGAATTGCTCTGTCATGCATAAGTTTTATCAAACTTCTGGATTGATTGTGATGAGATTTGGTTTGATTGATTATAATTGAATTTGATGTCTGGTTGTTTGATATACTTTCTATTCATGGAACGCGAATCATATCTCTGTTCGATTTGATTATATCTTGTGCGATGCGATATGCAATTCGGTTGACTGTGTTAATTATGTTTTCTATATCGAAACCAATTCGTTTATCATTTGCTAAATAATCAAATTTCGAATAGATGACAATAACAGCTATTATGTTATGAATTGTATCCTGATGATAACGAATGTGCTATTTAATTTCTATTACAGGGATGGATAGATTATATCAAATCTTTCGATTATGTTATAACTGAATTCAATTAAAACGCCCCGTTTGATGACTCTGTCAAAACCCTGTTGATTTGATTATGGATTGATCTAATATGATGACTGTTGAGTCGATATGAGGAATTAAACCGATTACATTGGGAATAATTCATGCATTTTGTTTTTAATAGAATGATATCGATTTGTTTTTGTGATTTTAATTGGGCAATTACAGTTACGAATTTACTTGTGAATTATTTGAGGAACAACGAATGAAAACTGTGATTGATTTCAATAGATGCAGCGAGGTATGAAATCGCAAATATTTTCTAAATTGGCAATGAGAATCTGATGTTTATTTTGACAACAAATATCTCATGCGATTCGGTGTGCTGTTTATGACATTCTTGGGACAATTATGTTCAGATTTGATTCAATTTTGGGAACAATGGAGAAACAGGGTATTCTTATTTTGCATTGATTATTTCCTACTCTGTTCCTAGCATGTGATATTCGGTTTCTATTTGATTTTATCCATGAGTAATGTATTAGTTATTTCAAATTGATTTGGTTCGATTTGATTTGGTTTAAACTGGTCATTTTACTATGTTAGACCAGCTACAGAATCAAACGATTCTGTAGCTGAGTCTATAGATTTAATTTTATTTTTATTTTTGAATAAGACAATCTTCTAACTTAAATTTGGTGCCTATTGCAGGGAAAAAAATGAATTGTCAATGGATACTATGGGCAGTTAGAGGATGGTCTACAGATTTTACTTGTTTTTAGTCATTTAGTTTTAGAGATTTTTGGGATTATTCCCATATTTTGTAAAACTGTTTACTATTATTCACAAGGGTGTTTTGCCTTGTGAAAGACTTATTTAAACCTATGGTTTTGTAATAAGAAACAATCCTCAGTTGGGGAGAACAAGGATATGTAACGCTAATTCAAACTGGAGCAGAATTGATGCGTTGTTATAGCTTTCGCTTCTCAATACATTGACACTTTGTTCTAAGTTTTGTATATTATTTTGGTTTCTGGTTTAGTATCACTTTGCTGTCTAAATCGAATTCAAGTAATATAATTTTTATTATTATACATTCCTTGTTACTTCCTATTTGATAAAAGATATAACAGTTTAAGGATTCAGTTTACGAATGATAGCTTTGTCTTCTTTATGAATTGAATTATCATATATGAGTTTGTTGCATTGTAGGTTTCCCTCTTGCATGAATTCATAATCTGATGACTGTTATAACTTCTTTTATGT
Source organism: Picea engelmannii (assembly GCA_009831015.1). Classification (NCBI taxonomy): domain Eukaryota; kingdom Viridiplantae; phylum Streptophyta; class Pinopsida; order Pinales; family Pinaceae; genus Picea; species Picea engelmannii. Next base: position 66,799 of record ML812098.1, on the reverse strand, counting down.
CTTGTTTGTCCTGTCATTTACTTCAGGAAGCATCATAGCTGATCCTTTGCGAGAAGCTAAAGGGCTAAATGGTGTGATTTTCTTCCTCCAATCAGCTTACGAAGAAATCATACGCAGGGCAGATCTGGAGTACTTCCAGGTTAATTAGTTAGGTGTTTATTGCTTTAATTAATTAGCAGTTTATTTAGATTTAGATTATTTAATTGCAGTTAGCTTTCTTTCTGTTTTATAAATTCAAAAAAGACAAAAATACATCCTTGGCTGTCTTAGGGCAGCGAACACTTGAGTTTTGCAGGTTTTAACCAAATCTGTGATTTGTCTATATTGTATATTTGTGAATAAAGAATGATTGTAGCTAATAATTAAGTAGTTGATTTGAGTTATTATGTTCGTAGTTAGTATTTAGTAGATAGAATAGTTAGTATAGTTTATAGTTAGATTAGTATAGTTAGTTTTAGTTTGTTTTATTAGTTTCTAGTTTCCTCTAATTTAGTTTGATTTCTTTTTATTTAGTTAGTTAGTTTATTGTAGTTTGTTTTATTAGTTTCTAGTTTCCT
>ML812098.1:35789-66192 GCA_009831015.1 Picea engelmannii | reverse complement strand
AGATCACTTTCTCTTTGGTTTCCTTACGAGACCTTAGAGCGGCCAACGGAGCCGTTAAACTCGTCAGGGTGGTCCATACCAAACGGCTTGGGTTATTTAGACAACCCCGAACCGGTTCCACTCTCCCAGTTGACGGATGGACTTTTTCGCCTGTCAACAGACTTCCATATATGATTTTAAATGTGGAGTAAGACTCGGCTTTACACTTGCAAGTGTATATGAAGGTCTCACCGATCCTTGTTCAATAGTTTGCACATCTGCATTTGCTTTGGAATACTTGGAAATCTACTTTCTTTATAGATTCGATGGCTATTGTAATGCTATTATTTTGCCCCTCCTTATCTCACTCCCTCGGTAGAAATAAAATATTCACCTTTTATCAAATCACGAGCCTTTGCATTACCTAACTGATTCATTCAAAGCAATCAATGCTTTAACCATGCTAGATTCGCTGATGCATTTGTCTTGCTTGTTCAAAGTATTTGATAACAACTTTATTATATTCCTCATCAACGTATACAAATTAGCAAAGTCTCATTGTCTTATGGTGGTATCTTCCAGGTTAGAACATACACCATGCTAGAATCAAATTTGAAGCTAGCAAGCTCATTTATAAAACAACGATTTCATCCCTTGATATTTACAAAACAAGCAGAAAACATTTGTCCAAAGGAACTATTTTTCCATCTCCAGGTAAGTTCATCGGCTTAGCAACATATTTCTCGAATTAAACAACCTGCGAAGGAAGCACTTCTTCACATGACAATGGATGTGGGAGAAATTTTCTAGAGAACCTACAAACATTCTATGACTAGTCCATGGATTGAAATAGACCCTGAGGTAAGATAGCAAAGAGAGAAGATGCCCTCATCGCCATTTCTTGTATGCGGCTTGGTTCTTTGTATATCAATGTGTGACTTGAACGAGTTTGTTTGGTTCATGACTTGATCCTGACGCTTGACTCATGATGCACACCATAAAAGTTGACAAAGAGGCAATCAACAGGTTTTTAATGGAAATATCACCTGTAAATCTAATAATCCCGACAGCTGACATGAATGAAACTGATATCCGATACTCTTTGTCCTTGCGAATCTGGTGAATACACAGTTCATCGATGAGATCTGTAGAGTGAAATGACTGGGCTCTTGCGTTTGACTTTAGTGACTAACATAAAATTTAGAGAAAGATACCGAGTTTAGTAATTTGCAATTTTTGTTACAACATTTTTCTTGTTGATACAAAATATACCATGTCGGGGGCTATTCCTCCTTCTCCCATGGAACCCCCTCCAAGTTATGAGGCCATCCATTTTGATTGGGGTGTGCTAATTGGACCTTGTCTTCCCTCTAACATTCCTTTCCAGATTACAGTATAGGTTTGTGGTCGAGACATTCCTCAGACACTGATAGATGAAGGTGCATCCGTTAGTATTTTGTCATCTTTTGCTTGGCAAGCTTTGGGTTGTCCTTCACTTGCGCCGGTTATGCAGAATCTGTTAGCTTTTAATAGAAGAACTAGTCAACCTTTAGGGACCCTTCCTCAGTTTCATGTAACTTTGGGAGGGAAAACTATCTTTATTGACGTCATGGTAGTCCAAGACCCCTTGGATTTCGCTTTACTTCTTGGGCGGGATTATGTCTATGCCATGAAATCTATTGTGTCCACTCTTTTTTGTGTGATATCTTTCCCTCACAATGGAAGAATTGTGTCTATTGATCAACTTTCATTCATTGACCCCAACTAGATTGCCTCCCTAAATGGTTCTTATATGCAGAGGGTATCGCCCTCACCACAGGTCAATTATGTGGCATTGTTTCCCATGGCTTCAACTTCCGATGACTTAGATCTAGTAGTTGACATGGTGATCTCTTCGATAGGGTTGTTAGAGCCTGATCTCTTTACTCATGTCGCGACCCTCGACATGGTGTCCTTCCAGAGTGTGTTTCTTCCTTCCAGCAAAGACCTCTTGGAAGCCATGACCGATTTTTGTCCCTTGACATGGTCTCCTTCTAGAGCATTGTCCTCTTGGAATCCATGATCAAGAAGACTCCAAGGATAGTTTTTGCGTCTCTGAGGCAACCTCGTTAAAAAATGACATAGAGGTCTTTGAGCATGGTTTTTTTATTTCAAGCTCGTTAAAAAATGAAACCACTTATGAGGATTTTTTTTCGTCTCAGTGGAAACCTCGTTAAAAATTGAAACAGAAGTCTTTGAGCATGGTTTTTTTATTTCAAGCTCGTTAAAAAATGAAACCAGCTCCGAGGATAGTTTTTGCGTCTCTGAGGCAACCTCGTTAAAAAATGAAACAGAGGTCTTTGAGCATGGTTTTTTTATTTCAAGCTCATTAAAAAATGAAGCCACTTACGAGAATACTTTTTTCATCTCAGTGGCAACCTCGTTAAAAATTAAATAAAGGTTACGAGCATATTTCTTGTTTATGTGCCAAGCTCGTTAAAAAATGAAATAGTTTTTCTTCCTCTCTATATGATTCAAGTCATTCATCTAGTATTTGAAGCTTCATTTCATTCTCCTTTGTAGTTGGATGAAACGAAGCTTGGGGGGAATTTGCCTCAGCCTCTGGACTTCATGCAGAAGTTGAGCCGCTAGCTTCTTAAGCTGGGGGCTAAGTACCAACCATCCATGTGTTATGCGTTGGGAAGTCCAAGCATAGTTTTCTATGGTTCAAACTTGTGTAAAAATGAAACCACTTACCTCAAGCATAGTTTCCTCTGGTTCAAGCTTGTGTAAAAATGAAACCAGGTCCAAGCATAGTTTCCTTTGGTTCAAGCTTGTGTAAAAATAAAACCAAGTCCAAGCATAGTTTTTGTTTTGTTTTAAAGCTTGCGTAAAAATGAAAACAATCCCGAGCTTAGTCTTTGCTCTTTCTCATGCTCGTAAATACATGAGAATAAGTTACTGAGCTTAGTCTTTGTTCTTTCTTGTGCTCGTAAATACGTGAGAATGCAACTGAGTATACTTTTATCACTTTTTCGGACTCGTAAAGATTATACGAAAAAGGAACCCACTGGAGTTCCCTTTAAGCTCTTTTCAGACTCTCTAAACATGAAAAGATTGTCGAGCAACCTTGTTCTTTTCACGCTCGTTAAAGTGTTTGAAGAAAACATCTATTGAGCGATAGTTTATCTCTTTTTCAGTTTCATCAGACTACTTTATGAAAAAGGAACTGAGAGAGTTCTCTTTAAGTGTTTTTTAGACTCTCTAAACATGAAAAACCCCTAAGTTTTCTTTCTTTGGACTCAAAAAACAAACATTTAAATCCCTATATGGGACCGAACCGCTCCTTCCTAGGGTTCGTTAAACATACTCCAAGGGACTCGTCTAAAGGATGATCTTAAATTGACAAGCATATGTTATCCTCCTCAAGCTTGCATAAAAATAAAGAGGTACTTGCCAGAAATGGTGGGGAAAAAACATTGGGAAAGAAATATGTCTAGATATGTATTCCATGGAAGAGTCGCTTTTGAACATGACACCCTTTCACTCGCTTTGTGTCTAGGTTGGAAAATTCGCTAGTCTCTTGATCATACTCCTTTATAAGATTACAAATTGGTATGTGATCCCTATTGTTGAGTCAGTGTTTCCAAGACAGTTGTTGTGTCGTCAATATGTTCAAAAAAATGTCCAACCCGAAAAGCCTTCTATTGCGTTGGCCATTTCTGCAGTCCTTGAGCCTTCTATTGTGTTGGCCATTCCTGAGTCAGTCTTGAATCACTTGTTACTCTGATCTACATCAAATCTTGTTACATGTTTCATGTCATTGATGGGGGATACATTAAGGCCCTCCTGTGACGAGTCTTTTCCTGTGTTAAGGCCCTCATGAACACATATGTGATAGGTGAGTCATACTCCTTCAGACTGAGTTGATATGACTTGTGTTGGTCTCTTTTCATGTTACTGTGGACTGAGTTGAGATGACTTGAGATGGTCTCATGTCAGACTCCTATGGACTTAGTTGAGATAACTTGAGATGGCTCTCCACTTCGTACTCCTATGGATTTAGTTGAGTTGATCTGTTAAGAGTGATGTCCCATGCGGTTGAGCACATGTGGACTTGTCCCTAGTGGCAGAGCACTAGAGGATGTGTGGGAGATCCCTTGTTATATTGTCTAAGAGTAATATTATTGTGAAACCCTAATTTTGTAATATGAATGGTACAAGTAGGCCCTACTGTGTAAAGTTAATTAATATTGTGTAAAATATTCATTATATTATTGAGTTGTACAAGTCAGCCCTATTGTGCCAATAGACACATCTATTTTATGAGTTAGGTCATGTATTTATAAGAGAGATACATCCTCATTGAGGATCATATCTCATTCACTCAATATTTTCACTTGGTGATATGAAATTTAGTGTGCACTTCTTCTATGCGCTATTTTTCTTGGTCATAGAGAACCCTCTTGTGTGTGCTAGGGTTTATGGTGTAAGGGTGATCTTCTCTTGACTCTATAGCAAAGGATTTTTGGGTTTTTCCCTTGGTTGAGAAGGGTTTTCCTAGGATAACTTATTGTGTCTTGTGCATGGTTATTCTTCTTGTGATCTTGGTTACTACATCTATTGTGTTGTTGCATTACTTATGGTTCAAGTTCATGCTAAATTGAAAAGAAAATACATGTGCTTGAGTCACCATTAAAAATTCAACATGGTATCAGAGCAATGTTCCTGAAGATCCATTGCACAAGCTACTTTAGCACCTTTCCAAGCTAGTCGTCACCTTCTTGTTGCAACTGCAAAAACAACCGTTACCCTTTTTCTTGTCAAGTTAGTTTTAGCACTTTCCCTTGGAACATTGGGCCTAAATTCTTCACATACAGGTACAGCCTAGTCTAGCGCACCACTTGCAACTTTCAGATTAAAAATTGAAGAAGTTTTTATTTTTGGCCCTAGGGTTTCTAGGGTTTCTTCAGGTCGTTGGGGAATTTTGTAGCTCGTTGGGGTTCTTTTGACTCTCCAAGGATTCTTGTTGGAAATCATAATTCCAACGAAACCTAGGGTTTATATCCTAGCCTATACTTCAAGTTTTCTGAAGCTAGGGTTTTTAGCCTAGTCGTTAGGGTTTGTGAAGAATATGCAAGCCATGACGAACAAAAATTTGGTGGAAGATAGGCTTGATGGATCAAGAAACTTCATCTCTTGTAAGTCAAGATTACACATCACTCTAGAAAAGAGTGACCTGATGAGATTGATAGAAGGAACTCTACCAGCAACAACAACCGATGAAGAGAAGGTTGAATGGAAGATAGATGATGTCAAAGATAGGAATATAATCATCTACTCAATAAGAGATCATCTACTACCTCGCATTTCTACCTTGAAGACAACTTATCTAATGTATGATGTGTTGAAGAAGATGTTTGAGAGAAACAACACAAACAGCGCTCTTACATTGAAACACCAACTTCAAAATCTCAAGATGATGAAAGATGACACCATTGATACCTTCTTCATGAAGATTTCAGAGATCAAAATATCAGTTAGGTGCCATTGGAGAAATCATAATAGAAAGAGAGCTTGTCATGATTACTCCCAATGCTCTTCCAATCCATTGGGAACATTTCATTCAAAGTATCAGTGGAAGAGAAGATTTACCTCGGTTTGATCATTTATGGGTAGACTACACTCAGGAGGAAACCAGACTTATAGCCAAAGGCGTGCAAGACTCCCATCATGATGACAATCAAGCCCTTGATTCTCATGCAAATAGAGGTAGAAGAAAAAGAAGAAGTTTTAGCAAAGCATTCAAATACAAGAAAACTTCAACAGCTCCAAGTCATGAACACAGAAAACACATATCAAAGATTCAATGTTTCATATGTGACAAGTATGGACACATTGTGATAAATTGTCCTACCAGAAAGAAAGGAAGACAGCATGCCTCCATTGTCAATGTTGATTTAGAACCACCTCATAGGGATGAGGGCATAAAAGATGAAGCGTTCTTCTTCATCTCAGCACTCTCAAGTACGGTTCCTACTAATAGTAATATTTGGTTGATTGACAGTGGTCCTTCCATACACATGACTGGATATAGAGAACATCTCACTGATCTTGTAGAGAAAGAGTCTTGTCTTCATGTTGTACTTGGTGATAATGCCAGATATACTGTGAAGGGAGTTGGATCTTCTTCCTTCCAACTATATTCTGGCATACCTCTTCAATTAAGTGAGGTACTATATGTACTTGGGATGAAAAGGAACCTTGTTTTTGTTTCTGCCTTAGAATATAAAGGCTACAAGTTTATTTTATCTAAAGGAAAAGTTCTTGCATGGCATAAGAACTCACGCATGGATTATGCCTAAGTGATTGGTGTTCGAGAAAAAAATATGTATAGATTGACAATCCAACCAGTCCATGCCTTATTACATGATACTATAAGCTTGAGCAAGCTATGGCATAGGAAACTTGCTCATTTACATTATATATCCCTTCCCTCTATGGGGAAGATGGTGATAGGTCTTCCAGAGATACATATTGAGAATGATGGAGTTTGCAGAATATGTTCTCTTGGAAAGAATGTCAAGGGGTCATTTTCGAGAAGTGACAGTAGATCCAAGGGGATCTTAAAATTGATACATACCGATGTTTTCGGACCCATGATTGTTGCTTCCTTGAGAGGATACTTATACTATGTGCTCTTCATCGATGATCACTCTCAAAAGACATGGATTTACTTCTTAAAGACCAAGGATGGAGTCCTTGCAATATTTCAAGAGTTTAAATCTCATGTTGAGAACTTTACCGGAAGGAAGATCAAAGTGATGAGATCAGATAATGGAGGAGAGTACACCTCCAGGTATTTCAATGATTTATTTATTGAAGCATGGATCAAGAGGGAGTACATTGTTCCTTATAACCCTCAGCAGAATGGGGTTGCAGAGAGGAAGAACAGATCCATTATTGAGGCAACCAAAGTGATGATACATAATAAGAATCTACCTATGATTCTGTGGGAAGAGGCATCCATGACAGTTGTCTATGTTTAGAAAAAGAGTCCTCATAATATTCTGAAGAACATGACTCCCAAAGAAGATTTCACTGGAGTGAAGCCTGAGGTTGGACACTTCAGGATATTTGTCCAGTATACATTCATGTATCCAAGTAAAAGAGGACCAAGCTAGACCCTTCAGGCAGAAAGGGTACATTGGTGGGGTACAGTGAATCTTCAAAGGAATATCTCATCTACATTCCTGGTTAGAGACAAATCGAGGTTAGTAGAGATGTCACCTTTGAGGAAGAGATAGCCTTTCGAAGATCCAGAGAATCTCAGATGGAGATTGACAGTGAGAAGAAAGAAGAGACAATACCTTCTCCCCCTTCATTCGTTCAAAGGGAGAAAATTACTGATCCAGTTGATCAAGTTGATCTCATAGCTCTAGTTGATGTTCCAAGAGACATTGTAGTAGGACAAAAGATGCATGCATGGGCTCGACAGACTCTGCAAGAGGAAGAGGGACATGAAGCTCCTCATGGTACATTCTGAGAGAGAAAGAGACCACAGAGATTTTCGAGCTATGTTTCAGCTATGAGCCACATCATTGATACCGAGCCTTCTTTTCATGGAGAAGAAGCAGGTCAGCAGGTTTGGAAAGATGGAATGACCGAAGAGTATCATTCCATCATGAAGAATGATGTGTGGGATATTGTTCTGATACTGAAAGAGAAGTTTGTAGTGGCTTCCAAGTGGATCTATAACATCAAACATGCATCTTATGGAAGTGTCGATAAGTACAAAGCGAGATTTGTGGCTAGAGGATTCTCTCAAGTGGAGGAAATAGATTATGAAGAGACATTTGCTCATGTTGCTTGATACACTTCCATCCGTATGATTATTTCCCTTGTCACATCCATGGTTTGGAGACTACATCAAATGTATGTGAAGACATCCTTTATCAATGGAGAGATTGAGAAATAAGTTTACATCGAGCAGTCATATGGATTCGTGATACATGAGAAGGAGTCTCATGTGTGCAGGTTGAATAAATCCATGTATGGACTAAAGTAAGAACCTTGTGCATGGTATGAGAATATTGATGGATACTTGATGAGTTTTCTCTTCAGCAAGATTGTTGTTGATCCCAACCTATGCTACAACATTGTTAGTGATGAGTGCCTGACTTTTGTCCTATATGTTGATGACTTATTCCTCAACGGTTCAGAAATCCTTATTGTTGAATGCAAGCGTGCATTGGCTTATGAATTTGAGATGAAGGACCTTGGTATGATGCACTACTTCTTGGGACTATAAGTGTGGTAGAGGACTGATGAGATTCTCCTGAGTCAAGGGAAATACACAGTTGAGATATTAAATAAATTCAAGATGACATACTACAATCCCATGGCTACACCGATGGTGATGAATATGAAGAAACTAAACAAGACTTCTTCTGATTCAGGCGAGATTGATCCACATCTTTACAAATAGTTGATTGGATGATTGATGTATCTATTTAACACTAGACCTTATATATGTTATGCAGTGCGTGTACTCAGTCATTTTATGAGTCAGCTGAGACAGACACACCGGATAGCAGGGAAGGATGTGTTGAGATATTTACAAGGCAAAGTTGGTTATGGACTAAGATATGCCTCCATTGTATACATGAGATTGCAGGGATATGTGGATGCAGATTGGGCAAGGAGCACGGTGGAATGAAATATCGCCTCCGGTTGTTTCTTTACTTTGGGATCTACCATGGTTTCCTAGTGCTGTAGGAAACAGACTTATGTGGCTTTGAGTACCACAGAAGCAGAGTACATTGCATTATGTGTGGTAGTCCACGAATAAATGTGGCTTTGCAAGATCCTTGCAGATCTATTTGTACATGAGATGGATTCCACTGTTATCCATTGTGATAACCATAGTTGTGTGAAGCTCTCAGAGAATCTTGTGTTTCATGATAAATGGAAACACATCGAGATCAAATATCATTACATCATAGATATGGTGAAGAGAAAAGTAGTACATGTGCAGTACCTTAATACACACAAGAAATTTGCAGATGTCTTCACCAAAACACTTTCTAGGATGAAGTTCAAGTACTTTCGTGAAAGACTTGGCCTGGTGGAGAATGCCTCCCTAGCTGAGAGGGAGTGTTGATGATTGCAGCTTCATGAGACATTCTCCAGATCATTCTCCTCTGGAATGATTTGAGATGATAGGTGATAGGTGAGTCGTACTCCTCTGGACTGAGTTGATATGACCTGTGTTGGTCTCTTGTCGTGCTCCTCTGGACTGGGTTGAGATGACTTGAGATGGTCTCCTATCAGACTCCTATGGACTTAGTTGACATGGCTTGAGATGGCCTATGGATTTAGTTGAGTTGATATGTTGAGAGTGATGTCCCTTGTGGTTGAGCACACATGGACTTGTCCCTAGTGGAATAGCACTAGAGGATGTGTGGGAGATCCCTTATTATATTGTCTAAGAGTAATATTATTGTGAAACCCTAATTTTGTACTGAAAAGGGTACAAGTCATCCCTACTATGTAAAGATAATTAACATTGTGTAAAAGATTAACTATATTATTGAGTTGTACATGTTGGCCCTATTGTGCCAATAGACACATCTATTTGATGAGTTTAGTCATGTATTTATAAGACAAATACATCCCCATTGAGGATCATATCTCATTCACTCAACACTTTCACTTGGTGATCTGAAATTTAGTGTGCACTTCTTCTATGCGCTAGTTTTCTTGGTCATAGACCACCCTCTTGTGTGCACTAGGGTTTATGGTGTAAGGGTGATCTTCTCTTGACTCTATAGCAAAGGATTGTTGGGTTTTTCCCTTAGTTGAGAAAGGTTTTCCCAAGATAACTTCTTGTGTCTTGTGCATGGTTATTCTTCTTGTGATCTTGGTTACTGCAACTATTGTGTTGTTTCATTTTTTATGGTTCAAGTTCATGCTAAATTGAAAAGAAACTACATGTGCTTGAGTCACTGTTAAAAATTCAACAGACAGTTGTACTATGGGGTCAGTATGTTGGTGCGTGCAGTTTCTTGATTTAATTTCACTGCTTAAGATTATACTAAAATAAATTGTTACTTACGTTGTTATAATATGGGAGGTGTGACTCAATATTGGGTTGAGCACGTTACCTTAAAGAGATATTGCACGAACTTGTGTGAATAATAGAAACTTCGCAGTGAAGTTTTGAAGTAGCATGGTCCAGTAGTAGACTGGGTACGTTACATTTTGGTATTGGAGCATATAAAGTGGTAACGGGAATCAGTGGGAGAGTGGGTATGTTAGATTTTTGTATCAGATCATGTGTAAGGTGGTAATGGGACTTAGTGGGATATTGGGTAAGTTGCATCTTTCAAAGGAGTTCTCTTCCATCCAAATATCTCGGTGCCCCCCTAATCGACAATGGACTATGAAATTCTTCTTGGGAAGATATCCTTATTGGAATGAATAGGAAACTTGCTATTTGGTCCTTCAAATCCATCAATTCCCCTAGGATCCTGGTCCAACTCAAATCTATTCTGCAAGTGAGGCCTCTCTACGTATTCTCAACTCTTGCAGCCCCTAAATTTATTCAAAAATATGTTCACAATATTCAAAGGACCTTTCTATGGGGAGGACCATGCAAAGACATGAAATGGGCTCTTGTAGCGTGGGATAAATTGTGCCTGCCAAACTCAAAGGCGATCTTGGGTTGCAAGATCTATAAATTCTTAGTTTCGTCCTTGGGGATAAAACTTGGTGGAGATGGATCAATTCCAAGGATATCCTTTAGAGTCGTTTTTGGAACATAAAGTTTTATACCCACACTACTTCCCATAGTCTCATCAGACTGAAAGAACAAATTCAAGGCTCCCTTATTTTGAACACAACATGGAACAATAGTTATCTCATCCATCAACATTTCTTATGAGAGGTTATAAAAGTAGGTTACTTTTTATTTTGGGATGATGTTTCGAAGCATCTACCCCCCCTTCAATCCCAGCATGAGCTCCACTCCATGCGTGCTCAAATGAATTCAAGAAAAAAGTGTTGGGTTCATCAATACAGGTTCCCCCATCAACATAAAGACATATGACGCTCTTATCTCCCTAAGGAGAATTGAAATCCACTCCCGCCATACTTGAACTGGGATAATTTCTCGCAAGATATTTCAAATAGGAAAATCAAAATTCATGATGGACTAGACAAGCTTAATTGGGGTTACAGAACAACTAGATTCTTCAACCTTCAGGAATCTTATCACCTTCAAACAAGACATCAAGACCACCCAACTAAATATATTTGGGATAGAATTTGGATCCAAAATATTTGACCAAAATTTTATTTTTTTCTCTGGTTATTAAGCCACAACAAAATCCTCACATGGGACAACCTGATTCATCGAGGATTTTTTGCCTTGCCTTTTTCCTTATATGAAAAAATGATAGGAAATTTGTGGAACATATTCTAAACTCCTACCACTTCTTCACAAACCTATGGGATCAAGGTGCTCTCCTTTTTCATATCACTGACCATCAAATACATAGTCTCACTACAACCATAGAGCACTAGTAGACCTCTATTTTCTCCAGTCCAATTCTTATTCAAGTATGGAAACTCTTCCCTAACTTCCTACTTTAGGAAATATGGAAGGAACAAAATCGTAGAATATTCAAAGTAGAGAACATGGGATCAAACTTTATATGGAGAAATATCAAAAACAATATCAAGGAAACTACTCTCACCACTGCCTGATCTGCACCATATTGGGATTGTCCTACTCACGAACGCATTATATTGAAATACCTGGACTTGCATATCCCCTCCATATCTCCCAACCATCACATTAATTTATTTAGCATATCCTCTCCTTCTCATTATACCCCTCCCCCTTGTAGTATTCCTCAAACTAAATTTTGATAGAGCCTCCAAAGGTAATCCAGACCCTACAGGATTCAGGGGTGCCTTCTGCAATGACTCTGGCCATATGATGTGGTTGTTTGTAAAACACATAAGGATTGACATTGTTGGAGCAGGCCAATTTTGGGAAAGAATCACATCTATGTAAAATAAGGAGTGCACCGAAAACAAACAAAAATAGGGAGCGCACTAAAAAAAGAGGAAAAAACGCGCTGAAAAAAGCAGTTACAAAGTGGAAAAACTGTTGCAGAGCAGTTGGAAAGTGGACAAGCGTCGACTCGGAGAATGGTTGGATCATGGACCAGCTGAGATTAAGTCAAGGGGAAAGTGGACAAACCTAGCCCACTTAGGGTTAGGGATTTGTCCCATTTTGTTGTATAAGTAGAATGTATTAGGACTATGAAAAGGTGGTTGTTGTCGTCCTTAAGTTGGTTAGGAAGTTTTGTTGAGAGGTTGTTCATATATTATCAGTTTTGTGCGGACTATTGCGATCTGTGGAGATCGATTGTAAGGGAGGAAGACATGTACAGTGTGTAGCACTAGATTTTGCATGAATATGAATAAAGAGCCAAAGAAAAAAATATTTGTGGATGTAGCCCAGGAGGGGGTGAACCACGGTATATTTGTGTCAAGTGTATGAATGTTTACATTTATTATAGTTATATTTGAGCAACTGAGATATATGATAAACATGATAAAATAATAGATGGAATAATACTGTGCAACATTGAATGAATCTGTTTCATTGGTTATATGTTGTGTCACTGGTAAGAGTTAGGATCAGTATAATAAATGGGAATTTGAGAGCTAGGAGTTGAGTATATCTAATACCCCTGAGATAGGTACACATCTTATCCCATGGTTGCATACATCTGATTCCTGCGGCCATCCATTGAATCCATCTCGGGTGAGACTACGCAGTGCACTTTGTGTGTTGTGTTTCCTTCTGGTATCCAGAAGGGTCGATTGTCGAAGGGTTGTTGGTAATCTTGTAGTTAGAACCTGGGTCAACCCATAAGTAGCCAAAAGACATTAACAAAACTATTGAACTTCAAGCTCTAGAAAAATGGATTACCATTGCAATCTGTGAAGGCTACCACAAATTGATTGTTGAAGGGGACTCACAACTTGTCATTTTCATGCAAAGGAGGCTTCAATAGGGTTCCCCATCAACAAAATATACTCAATCTAGCATCTGGCTAGAAGTTTAGAATGCATCCAATCTCTTATACCCCAAATCGAGGTGATCATTCCCTCTCATATCAACCGATCTTTCAACAAGGTAGCGGATAGACTAGCCAATGAGAGAATTATTCAGGGCCTCTATACTCTGGATATCAAATGGGAACCCTCCTCCCACTCCCATATACATATCGATTGCATTACTCTTGCGCAGGAAGACCTCAAAGTCCCAAATCGAGTGCTTGGGATACAAGATGAAGTTAGAGATGTTCCCCAGGATCCATGGCCATTTTTCCCCCTCCCCTCCATCCCATTCCAGGGTACCTACTCCCCCTCTCCCTTACTAAATCAATGCACCATCGTTCTCATTTGTAACCCCACTTGTCGACATCCTTCACCCACCTGTAGATCCGTGCACTCTTACTCACGTGATTCATCTTACAATGGTAGTTTTTATTTATAGTTATGGAACCCCCATGGATGATTATGGAAGCTCCCATGACCTATCCTACTCCAGGTTGCCCGAATAATCTTTAATCCCTTCTCTTTGGTCATTTCTACTATCGATCTCTCACTATGTATCAATCCCTTCGTGCCTTGCTTAGTTATATGTTATATTTGAACCACATGACCATGCCATGTCTCATTTCACTATGTGCCCTTCCTTCTTGTTGGTCTCCATGGCTCATGGGATCTCTCACCATCGCTCTCAGGGTGGTCGATGTTGAACCTCTGGCTCTCGATCTATCAATTCTATGGAATCTCTTGCGGATTCATACCATGCCCATATCCCTCCAAGGATTCAAGCTAATATTGATCTAGTTGAGGTGGACATTCATTTTTTCAGGCATTTTATCCTCGATGAAGAATTAAATGACTCTACTTGATCCTGGGTACCATATCTTGGCTCCACTAGAGCTCAAGAATCCCAATACTTTAAGACTATTGATCTTTAATGGCACCTAAAAATGTTGATGGGGAAGGTCCTCGTGGACAGGAATGAAGCAAATCATGAGATACTCTTCGAGTTAGATTACATGCAGCTCCAACTAAAGCTGGTGGACCACAATTTGAACCTATTAGCACACAAATTAGCTGGAATGTATTTCACCAACCTATATTATCCTCAGCCACAGGTTCTTGTAGTAGAGGAACATCCTCCTCTTGTTTAATTTTCTCATGATTATTAGCTTAGATTCTACTCTTATTTTTTTCAGAGGTTTAGGTGTTGCTTCCCCACCTCCTTTTAGTCAACAAAATGATAGGTAGGCCCATACTAGACTCTCTTATGATATTCAAGACTTATGTTATTTTATGTTCTATAGCTTTGAAAAACTCTAGTTTTTAGTGCTTGGCACACTTGATAAATTGACTTTTTGTTGTTGGTATGGTTTCCTGAGTGGGAGATCAGCAAAAATATCCATGTACACTTCTTTTTTATCTAATATAATGGATGTGGATAGTTAACAAAAAAAATGGTGATATATAAAATGAATTTATTCTTTGAACTATGCATTCAATTTTCATAAAATCATACCAATAAATGACTATTTTTTATACATAATGAATATATAATGAAAATATAATGAAAACTATATTCCAAAACTTAATAAAATTAATATTTCTTTTATAATCACACTCAATCTTATCCAAAATAGAGTACAAGAAATACCGTAAATAGATTGTTTGTTTTTCAACCTAGAATGTAAGCTTGAATCATGTTTAAGTTAACTTGTCTGTCATTAGATAATCCATTGGTAGATCACCCTACCAAATCCAATGAGTAATCTTCTTCCCCAAGGGACCCCTGAGATGCAATGGAGTTGTATGAAAGGTTATGTTAGCACTGAAAGTCACACTTTGACTGCTAAAGTGTAAGATCAGCACCCATTAGTAGGTTTAAAGATAAGCTTTTATGATAAGGTGGCAAATGAATAAAAACTCAGTAAAATAGTGTCAATCACAGTAAGTTCCAGATAAGATGCATCAGCAAATGAGGTTTTGAATAACTTGGATCAGGGTTTAAAGAATAATATGAATAGGGGGGAGACTTCAATAAGAAAGGTGAAATATATCTACCATTTACATCAGGTAATACTAATAGATATATGAAGAAAACATTCGGAAATAAGAACTTCTTAAATCAAAAGGGAAACTCTTATAAATTCATGAACAACATCACAACAAATCCTTCATTGTAATGTAGATACAATAGATCAATTGAAACCTTCAACAGATGTAAATCAGAGGAAGACAGAAATAAGATAATAAAAGGAAAAGACGGATTTCTATTAGCCAAAAAGTCTCAGGTCTAGTACATAAAATAAAAGATGTCTTTGTTACATTCACTATATCAAAATATGAGTCTCATGACAATCATTCGAACCTCTTTCAGTCTTACTATGCCTATCTTATAGTCTATATTGTCAATGACAATTTTACAATTCAAATCATTAACTTATCCTAGGACCCCTATGCCCTCAAACAGGCGTGGCAATAGGTGGATAACAGAAAATAACCAAAATGATAAAAACTAGGCTAATGTTGGAAACATCCTTGACATTTCTTTATTGTTGATGAAGTGTCCCTTTGAGCACGTTCTTCTTTTGGCAGGTGACCTCCCAACTTACAATTGACCTTCATACCACTGTCATTATTTAATCTAACCATCTGGCAGTTGATTATTCCTTCAAAACCTCAAGAACGAGAGTTTGCATCATAGTTCACAGTGTCAGCTTGTATCAGCCAGTTCGCAGCACCAGGCGCTACGAACTTTCCTATATCAGCTAGTTCGCAACGCCAGTCGCTACGAAATTTCATGTAGCATCTCATTTCATTTAATCAAACCCTAAAACATCCCAAAAAATTATCTCCAGTGCTTCGGTTGTTGTAATAAACTCATATAATGGTATATGACTTGAAGAGATCATCCTAAACTTAAAATGATTTATAAGGCATAACCATCCTCAAAATTTTCAAAAATGCATAAATAGGAAACTGTCAAAACTGATATTGTTTCAGGAATTTCATCTTCTTCATATTCTGACTCTTGAGCTCTTCTTGGTTGCAACTTTAGCTAACATATCCATATTCCTCTTGGCCATCTCCTCTTTGAAAGGTTGCAGCTCCATCTTTAATCTTCTGATTTGAGTTTGATAAGCTATGTTTTGTCTGTAGAGGTTTCTGAGTTGCCTGTGGAGGGGCAAGAACCTCTTAGCCAATAAGTTTGCTTTGTCAATATTTTCATGATGCATTTTTAATATCTCACTCAACTCTTTTCTGGAGAAAAAATCTTGCTCTTTCATCTCCTCAACCTCAGCTCTTGCTTCCTTCAGTTGTATTTTGAATATTTTAAAGGTAGGATTTTCTTGAGGAGTAGTTATATCAACAATCTCAATGGGAACCTCAACAGTTGTAGGTTTTCCTTTCCTCTGGGTTGAAACTCTTTCAACATATTCTTTCTCATGGACTTCTTGCTTGGATGATGTTGCTCTAGTTAAAGGCTTCTTGGGCTTGATCTTATCTGCAGTAGCTGGTGAAGAGAACAATAACTTTCTTCCTTTCAAACCTGTGGCTTTAGTTGGAGGAACCTCCATTGGACTAGGATCTGCCATAGGTGAATCTGCTCTATGTGAAGACTGTGAAGGTTCTCCTTCTTCATGATCCTTTGTTGCTTTATCATCTCTAGAAATCTTAGTACTCTTTATTTTCTTGCTTCCGTCTACATGTACAACCTTCTTAACAGGAACAGGACTTTGAATTTTGGACTGTGGAGTGGGGGAAACATTCGGCTGAAAATGTGAAGAAGTGATGAATGCTTCTCACTCAATGTTTTTATTTATCAATTCCTCCATCATCGGCATCTTTATAAGGCCTGAATGGAAGACACTTGTATCAACTACTTTTAATTTGGCTTGGACCCTGTCAGACATTTTTCCAATACTTCTAAACAGGTAGAAAGGGAGATTCATGGCATATTTTCCTGTGAAGTGTAGCAGTAGCCTTATATGGTATTCATATATCATGTTAAATCTCCCTTCACGGGTGAAATATCTTTGAATCACCTTCAACATCTTCGCAAAACCTTCCAACGTATGATTTTTGGGCACTCCCTTTGACAAATTGTCCCCTTGGTATTCTGGTTTGAGGAATTCCTTGGAAAAAGCAGCATTCAGGGTCATGGCCTTGAACCATCTCTCACCAGTGTTAGGTATTTCAGTTGTTGTTGAGATGGATAATTCAGATACCTCAAAACCCAATGTCCCAACCTTATTTTTGGTACCATCAAAATTAAGGGAAAACTCCCTAGCCACCTCTGGGTTCCCCTCTGCATTTTCTGACAAAAATTAATGCAGCCTACTCTTTGGAAAACTTCCCTGATCAAGGGTTCAGAATTATGAAAATGATGCATGGCGTAACGCTCTGTTATCAAAATTTCCCCTCCTTTGTGAGCCTTCCTTTTCTATGGGGTATCCATTAATGTTGATTGCAAAAAACCCTTACCACAATATTTAATGATGGTTAGAGGTGAAACGAGGAAAACAGAGGGTTAGGGTTTTAATGGATAAGCTTTCCCAATAGGCTAGTTCTGTGTAAAACTTTTGTGTTTCTCAACTCGTTTGACCTCCAAGAACAAGACAAGGTATCTTTCAATCCAGAAGATGAATGGAAAGACTACTAAAAATATCATGAAGGGATATCAGAACAGAACTTTACAAAACGGGTCTTATCAACCTGAAACTTGTTCACAACCTTACTACTCTTTTTGCAAAACTCAGGTTGACTTTCACAGGTGACTAATTTCATAGTTCAGACTCAATATAAGTGTAATTGAATGGTTGAGATTGTAGGATACATGATTTGTAAAAGGTGTTGGAACAGAGGTTTCACAGCGCCAGGCTTGTTGTACAGAGTTCGCAGCGCCAGAACAGGGTTTTGCAGCACTTGGGAAAAGCAAGAAAAGCAGGCAAAATATATGGTGGGAAAGGTGGCCTAAAGCTAGGGATACATCAGGTTCAATGAGCAGGTTTCAAAGTACATCAAATGGGTTTGGGAACTTGAAATAAAATAATTAAGATAGTTCACAGTGCCTATCACTAGTTCTCAGGGTCCAAAAGGAAAATGGCTAACAAACTCTTTCATGTCCTTCAAATAAGGTGAAAATACTCATGGAGTACCTGGTGACCTTGAATTGCAAGTTGGTATTTTTTAAGTTTCACAATGGTGTCTTCAATTATCCCAACCTCCAACTCGCCTTCTTCAGCCAGTTCACAATGTCGAGTTCATAGCGCCTGATATTTGCACCAGTTCGCAACGTCGAGCTAAAAAATGATTTGTACACTTGGAGAAAACAGTTAAAATCATTCATGACATAATCCATGGATATTGGTTTAAAAATAAGCTCTAAAAACAAGGAGATATTTCAGTTTACATGACCCATAAATGCAATAATGGCTATGAATGCAATATGTACCTTTGAATGCGTTGTTAACTCTCCTAGTGAGTTGGCAGTGTACAGATCAGATTTGATTTGACATTTTAATGGATAAAGCTGACAAGAGGAGGGGTCAGCATACAGCATGGAGGAAGTGACATTTCAGGATGATGATGGAAAATTTGAAAGATGTGACTCATGAAGGTTTTATCCAAATGTTATGATAGCAAGGCATGACCCAATGACTCTTTAGACCGAAGCCAAACTAACCATAGCTTATTCATACCTAAAAAAAAATGAAAAATGACTATGGAAAAGGGACATAAAACTTATAACCTAATGAACACCTATGACTCAAAATAAAATAAAAAACTAAAAGACTTTTTTGACTCGTGCAATTCTATGTGATAACATTGGCTCCACAGGGGATGGCAAGCTCCCTGTGAGCTGCCAAGAACAAGTAGTTTTGGTGTCTTATCCAAGGGTTATGGGATCATTATTCAAAGAAACAAAACAAATTAAAACTGATATTTATAATGAAAGGAAATCGACTCATGGATTTAAGAAAATTATTTCTTCTTAAAATGCCCATTAACTGGGCGACCGAAAAGTTCAGAGTCTTCCAAGTTTTGCAATTTATAAGTGTTATTTTGAAAAACTTCAGAAACCTTGAAAGAACTTGTTATCTCTCAAAATGAATCAGTGAATTTGTTCCTTTTTGTAGGTGATAGCATGGTCATAAATTAGGGTCCTATATAATTTTTTAAATTTTAGAAGTGTCAAAATATAGGATCTAAGATGTTATCCTATAAATAAATCGATCATCAAAAGGAATTTTCAAAAAAATCGAGAAAAAAGATTTTCAATAGCTAACCTCTGTTTTGAAGTTGAATTTAACTAGTGAAAGCCTCAGGTTTCAATGGCTAAAGTGTACTCTCAGCAGCAAGCGAGCCGGTGAAAGTGTTAACATGGGTTTTCCTCCAATGACTCTAGAAACCCAAAAAGGATACGCCGGACACACGTCATACGATCATCATGGAGAGTTAATGGACGCAAATGAGTGATGACACCTTTTCATCACGTTTTAGCAGGACATCATGATAGATTGTGCTCATGAATTTAGTGGGGCAGACAGAGAAGGGTTTGAAGACGTGATGCACTCTTAATCATCATTGCAAGTAGAGGATAAAGTACCAGTTAGTTGATGACATAAAATCAAATCACCATTTCCTATTTCAAACTCACGGTGTTCAAAAAATTCTATTATGGGGTTTCATATTTCATTGATAACACAGGGTCATTTTCACTAGCGCTAGCATTTTTATTATTAAGAAGTTTGTTGTTTCAACTGTATATAAATTAGCTGGTGATTAAATTGTAGATGGCAAGGAAGCAAGGAGGATGACTTCTAAGGAAACAATTAGACAATTTATCTTTCTTGCAGTCTTATCCAGAGGTGCAGAAGCGTTTCTCAAACACAGGTTGTATGAAATATGTGGAAAGGTTGCAGGAAGGCTATCACCAGGAAATAGCAGAGATTTTTGGAAAGTCTTACGATGGAAAGAAAGCTACAATGGGGTCGCTGGAACTGATAGTTGATGAAGTTGTCATCGCTTCAGCAACTGGCTTACCCAGAACAGACCAAAATTGGTTTAAAACAACAGTGACCAAGAATTTGGATTTTAGATCATACCTCAAGATAGAATTATGAAGTATAACCTGGAAGAAAAGTATCTATGTTTCTTACCTTAAATATGAATGGCAAGATCTGTTCAAAGGCATTCAGTTATACTTAACCTCAGAGGACAGGTATGACAAGTTAATGTTATATCATTTTAGGCTCTTAGATCACTTCACAGGGAAGGTCCTTCTAAATTTTCCTTTCTTTCTTCATAGAAGCCTAACCAAGGTGTGTAATAAGATTAGAGTCGAACCATTCAGCATCAAAAATTCCCTTTGTCATTATGGCCTAATTAAAATGATCATCTTGGAAGAACTGAGACAGAGAGAAAGAACTTGGCAGTACTTTCTCTTCTGGGAAGGTTTTGAGACCCAAAATCAACCTATAAATGAAAAGAAGAAAGCAAGCAAGAAGCAGTCAACTCCTTAAAGTAGCTCAAGGAGAAGGAGATCTCTCCCAAAGCCACCAGAAGACAAAAATTCTATCATAAATCCCAAGAAATCTAAAAATAAACTAGATTTTGAAACAAACTCAGAGCAATCCATGGTAAAAAAGAAAAATGCTCTAAATCTTCCATACACAGATTCAGACACATAACCAGAAAAGGAAGATGAAAGTCCAGCCATCAAAAGTCCAGAGCACTCAATGGAACCTACATAGGATTTTGAAGTTTTTACTTCCAAATAGCTGGTGAAACCGCAGAGTAATAATTTTGAAGATTTGAGCTTGAACAGAGCAGTTTTTGGCTAATTTAAAGGATAAGAGGACTTCAAAAATATGAATCGCCAAATCATAAAATATTAAGTTTCAAAGATTCGTGGAGATTTTGGAGGAGAATCCTTAATTGGTCAACTAAAGCTTTGTTCACAGCTGTTGAAATTTTTCCAACTACTAAAGACATGTGTCCTTTCCTCCATGACACATCAGAAACATAGAAATGATGAAGACCGAATGTCGAAGACAAGCTTTGAAGACAGTTCGATTCATAGGAACTAGTTCTTAGTTATCCTATTGTATTTAGTTTTGTCTTTTGCTTTCTATATTTAGAAATCCAGATCCATTTTTCAGGGATCTAAGATCTATTGTAAAGGTCATAAATACTTCTCATTTTGATAAAGTAAAAGTTCGATTTTGGATAGCAAAAATACTATATTGTAAACAGACCCTTCATATGATAATACAAATCACATTTTTCTCTCTCTATTAATGTCAGAGTCTCATTTTTCCTTCTGTACTTTTATTCAAGTTGTTTCAGCTGCAGAACGACTGTCATCTCATTGGTTATCTCATAACTTGATTAATAGTTTCTTATCATTGTTTATTAAAACCTACATTTGTATTTGGTTTATAAGCATTGTTTTCTCACCCACTTTAAAAACTATCATCTGATTATTGATCCTTGAGACCACTGGTTCATTTGATTCTCATTTTGATTGTCTAAATATCATATTGTAATTGATTCATCCCATTGATCCACACATACAAAATACAAAAACAAGTTTACTTTAAGTTACCAAGCATCTTTGACCCACAACCACAAAGAGTTTCTTGGAGTGATAACAAATTGGAGTCATTGCCTGGGAAAGGAGTCTGAAGCTCAACTATTCTGGGAGACGACACAGAGTTGATCTTTGATGATAGACAAAGGCTAGACATTACATTGGTTGAAATCATCTATCTGGCGACTCCACAAGTTCATCCTGGCTCCAAAGAAGATTAGTACCAGGGCGAATCCACAAGAATCACCTGTCACACCAGTGCCCAACCCAGAACTAATTCTTAGAAGAGGAAGCTCATTTCAAGGTCAGAATTCAAAATCAGGTACCCAAAGTAATCCTCTTTCTCATTCTAAGAAATCCATAGCAGAAAACATTGGATCTTCTTCCTCTAAGATTGTCAGTGAAAAAGCATCTGTAACAACTGCAGAAGAATCAATTATTTCTTATCAAGAGGAAAATGTCATTACAGAAGAAGTGATAGTCTCAAATTCGGTTGAAGAATCATCTAAAACTTTAGAAAGAAATCACAACTCATCATCCCTTGAGTCTTTTCACTCACAGAGGGAAGAAGACCATATACACATTCACACTAGCCTCCTTGCTGTAGAGCATATTCTTCAAGAACTGTCTGCTAAAGGTGAGGAAAACTTTGTTGAACAACTTACAAAATTCTATATAGCCTCATACAAAACTTCTTTCCCATCAGAGAGTTCTTCCCCTTTTAAATTAAATCCCCCCAGTGTTGAGGAATCGGAGAAAAGTCTATCACCTCTTTCACCAATAATCATCATGGTTGCACCTCCTCCTTTGACCAAGATGCAAAAAATCCTCAATGCTAGGTATGCACCATTGATATTTCCAAATCTAGTATCAGCCATGACTACAGGAGACTATCAGAAGTATATGCCCAAATTCACAGGTGATGGTGATGTGACTATTGAAGAACATATAGAGGCCTTTTACAGTTATGTAGAAAACCTTAACATTGAGAAAGACGATGTTTGGACTCGAGTTTTTATCCAAATCTTAGATGGCCATGCCAGGAAGTGGTTCAAAGAACTTCATTTTGGTTCAATTGTTGGCATAAAGCAATTGGAAGATATCTTTTTGAAGCACTGGGGTGATAGAAGAGATTTCTTGTACTATATTACTGAATTTGGAAATCTAAAGAAAGAAAATGGTGAATCAGTTTCTGATTTCACTAAAAGGTTCAATAGGATGTACAATAAAATAACAGCCAAGATAAATCCGTCAAATACCTCTACAAAAATCACATATGCAAATTCTTTTGATTTAGAATTTTGTCTTTTGTTAAGAGAAAGAAGGTCACCTACCTTATCTCTAATGCAAGATTTTTCCCTTGAAGTGGAATCATATGTATTATTTGCTCATAAGTTGAAGGGAAACACTGATAGAAGAAAGCCTAGAGATGAAGCTTCTTCTTCATCCCATACTAATCCAAAACTAGACAAGATGGCTAAAATGTTAGAGTCTTTAACTTCTGAAATATCTGAACTTAATATTGAAAACAAGCAGCCTATTAAGGGAAGGGGTACTTATGATTATACAAATAGAAATTTCAATCAGAATCCAAACAACTTCAGGAGAAAAAGTCAGCAAGTGCAGATTTTGCAGAGAGAAAGAAATCCTACTGAGGATTAGAAGATAAAGGATCCTCTTCAAAATGTCATGATGGAAGAATATGATGAAGATGAATGTCCAGAAGATCAAGAAGACCATATTCATTGTTTCAAAGCAGAGTTGGAAAAATCATTTTTGACTCAAAATGATTATGAGGAGGCCCTTACAAATGGACAAATTAATGAACTTTCTGATGACAATGGTGTATTTCAAGTAGATGATAAAAATAGATACAATCTCAGATCTAAGGCAGCTGCTGCAAAACACAGTACTACACCTCCTCCTCAAAAGAAAAACTGTGTACCTACCAAGTAGTATAATCAAGATAAGAAGAACTTAAAGGAACCACAGATTGCATTAAAAGCACCATCCCATGAGGTAAAAACATCTGACAAGACCTCATTATATTTTAATCTTGAAGCAGAAATCCAAAAAATTAAAATTCCAATCCCTCTAGTTGAGCTGATGAAAAAGAGTCATTTAAGAAAAACATTTTGAGCACCCTTGATCCTAGATGCACTTCTAACTTTGCTGATATCCTCAACATTCAAGATCATCAGCCTACTATTGTCCTAGGTCCTATGATTGAAGATAGCGATGAGAGTTGTCCACCATTTTACATTTCCTTGAACATTCATGACAAAATCTTGCACAATTGTCTCTTAGATTCAGGTGCATCTCATAATATGATGCCAAAGGTTGTGATGGAAGAACTTGGTCTAGAAATCACTAAGACTTATCATGATCTTTTCTCTTTCGACTCCAAGAGAGTTAAATGCTTTGGGCTTATTAAAGACTTGGCAGTGACCTTGACCTCAACATCAATGAAAACCATGGTGATGGATGTGGTTGTGGCAGACATCCCTCCCAAATTTGGATGTCTCTTGTCTAGATATTTCATGAAAAGACTTGGTGGAACTCTGCAAATGGATCTATCATACGCCACCATTCTAGTGTTCAATGGAGAAAACAAAAGTTTGTACAAATAATATCAGCTTGCATACATAATCAGTGATGATCAAAATCTAGTCAATCACCCAATTTATTCAGTGGACACAGGTATGGGGTCATGTATACTTCAAATTGATGACACTCGTTCAAAATCATTATTACTTAAGCAGCCCATTGTGCAACCAGTAGAAATAGGTGAGAATGATTTCTGGACAATGTTCTTTGATGGGGCATGTACAAGAGAATCAGCTGGAGCAGGCATAATCATCATTTCCCCATTGAAGGAAACCACTCATTTGTATTTTAAGATAGATTTTAAAGAAACCAACAACATTGCAGAGTATGAGGCACTGCTTTTGGGATTAAATGTAGCCAAAGAGATGAATATTCAGAAACTACGGGTATTTGGAGATGCAGACTTAATAATTCAGCAAGTAAACAAATCCTTCCAGGCCAAACATGTTAGGTTGAAAGCCTATAGAGATGAAGTTTTGACAGTGATTCATGCTTTTACAGATTTCAAGATTACTCATGATCCTAGAGCCATGAATGAACTAGTTGATTCATTGATTGTTTCAGCCTGCTCTTTCATACCTCCATTACCTCCTAAATTAAACTATGAAATCTAAGTAAAGTATAGGCCATCACTCCCTGATAATGTAAAGTTTTGGAAGTTTTTGAATATGATGCTAAACTCACTAGATTCCTTGCAGTAATGGATGAGTTTGCATATTTACAGATTGATTTGGAGAATGAACATGATGAATAAGCCGAGAAGCCAAAGCTCAAAAGTAAAATTGGAGCACATGAAATTGTTCAATTCTCCACTAAGAGAATTCCTAAAGGATTGGTCCCATTAGAAAGGTATTTTGATAATAATGATGTGGCTGTCAAATTGGAAAAGAAGGAAGAGGACTAAGATGTCTTACAGTTTAATGTAGCCAGTGAACAAGATCCTAAATATGTCAACTTAGCTTTTCATCTGTCTGAAGAACAAAAGGTTGATTATGGTGAGTTGCTAAGAGAATTTGATGATATCTTTTCTTGGCAATACAGTGACTTGAAAACATTCAACACAGAGATAATTCAACACAATTCCTTTAAACAAAGATACTAAACCATTTAGGCAGAAGCTTAGATCTTTCAGCCCTATGTTGTTACCTACCATGGAAAAAGAGATCAAAAAATTATTGGATGCTAAAATTATTATACATGTTAGGGTCCTAACCCGCACATAGGTAGAGCAATATATTCAGATGCAATAAAGGTCAATATTAATAAGGCCTTTCAATAAAATAGAATAAGGCAGATGTAAGAAGACCTAATAGAAGCTTCCGCTTCTAGAAGAATCTTCCTCTAGGTGCTTCTCTTGATAGACATATTTAGTATAAATAAGGGTCGAGGGTATGAAAACCCTAGCTTGGAGATTATTGTAACAGAGTGTTGCTCGATTGGAGGTTGCCCCCTCGAAGAGGCCCGTGAACATTGCTTTTTGAATCAAAGTGTTATTTTTGTTGTTGTTCTTATATCATTTCTATGTTATTGTGGAGATTATGCTGGTTATATTACTGTTATTCTGCCATTTCTAGCGTTTTATTTATGTTCTGCATACTTTTTATATCTAGTATATTACAAGTGGTATCAGATCACTTTCCTTGGCAGAAATTGTGGGAAATTTTTTTTCAGGGTAGAGACGTATTCCAGTGTCTTTAAGCCACAGAGATCTGTCGTTACACACATAAACCCACGGTTGAGGGATTCATACGCATAGGAAATACAAGTGGTTCTTAAGTGCACATCTGTTGGCCACCCTTGTAACCCCTATTGGTACCCCTTCGAGTGGTAGTGCATCAGACAGCACCTGTGTACGGATCGACCTAGATTTCCTGAATCCCTCTTTAGATAAACTTATCAGCCGCCTGACTGCTATAGTGCCATAGAGAACAGCACTCGAGAAGATACTCTCTAGCACCTGGGTAGCCGGGTAGTACGGCTAAGGGTACGATCTATCCTCCTTAGTTAGTGCCTTGAGATATTGGACCAAGTACTACTGTTGGACCCCACATATATATCAGAGACCTATAGCACAGGGAAAACCCTTGTCTGTAGAACCCTTGAATATCTAACCCTTGGGGGACAGAAACATAAACAAATTAAAACAAACAAGATCTATTATCGCGCAATTGTGTTCTGGTTGCCAAGTAAATACACATTTCTTTCTGATTAAGCATTTGGATATTTCATCACTGCAGTACTCTTCAGACCGGAGTATAACTCCGCAGGTGTAAATAAAAAAAAAAATCTGGAAATTTTTTCACCATTATTTGAGACCTATTCCATTGGATTCATCTCTTCACCCTTATCACATTCATCCATATCATTTTTCAGAAAAAAAAAATTGACCCCACCCACCCCTTTTCAATTCACCCATCCTCATGGCCCATACCCATAGCCAAGACCTAGAAGCTCGCTTCAACACCTTGCAATCTGGTTTCCTCGATACCCAAAAAGAAGTGAAACAACTCAATGCTAGTGTTGCCTCCATCGATACATCCATCAATACAACCATAAATACATCCATGTAGTCCTCAATGGAGGAAGTCAAACAAGAACTAACCACCCAGCTTGAATCTATCTTTGCATCACTCTGCACCAAACTGAAGATCCCTACAGATGACCCTTTCTCTAACGCACCTCCAAAGACTGAAGGTGAACATTCCTCCCATTTCCATACCTTTCAGCACCATCACTTTCAACGTGACCTACGGCTTCCGCGGGTGGATGTGACCAAATTTGATGGCTCAGACTCCACTGGCTAGGTCACCCAAATGGAACATTATTTATCTTTATACGACATTACAAATGACTTGGACAAACTTCAATATGGTGTTC
Source organism: Picea engelmannii (assembly GCA_009831015.1). NCBI lineage: Eukaryota > Viridiplantae > Streptophyta > Pinopsida > Pinales > Pinaceae > Picea > Picea engelmannii. Next base: position 39,020 of record ML812098.1, on the reverse strand, counting down.
TCTATCTAGATCAAGAACGTTGTCAATGGTGGCAATGGAGAAAAACTTCCCTTCAAGGGTATATTGCTTGGACCCAATTTGTGACTGAGCTTTATGAACACTTTGATACTGACACCAACCATTTGGGTCGTTTGGCAAAGTTGAAATAATCAAGAACAATAGAAGACTTCATAGTTTCCTTTGAGCGCCTGGCTTTTTGAATAGAAGGCATGATTGATGCATTCTTTCGAGAGTGTTTTATCAGTGGCCTCAAGGATGAGATTTGGGCCCATGTCCTCATGGCTCGACCTTCGAGTTCGGTGGAGGCTACTAAAAAAGCTAAAGAAGAAAAATAGGTTGTATCCTCTCAAAACCGTAAACCCTCCTTTATCCCTTGCCCTAAACCCATAAATCCCACTACCCCCTCTGCCCCATTAAAGATTCAAAAATTGACCGGGGCTGAAATGGTTGAACGCCAACTCAAAGGCCTTTGTTATAATTGTGATAACAAATATTTCTCGGGCCACAAGTGTAAGGAACAAAATCTTTTTATGGCCATCTCTAAGGATATTTCAAAAGAGGATGTTGAAACTCCCTTTGTGCCTGAGCCACCTGAAATCATTGACATAACCCCTCCCTCAGACCCTCCCGAAGTGGAACCGATCATTTCCCTCAATGATCTCACTGGCTTCTCTGCCCCCCAAACCCTCAAGTTAATCGGTTACATCAAGCATCGGAAGGTCATCATTCTGGTTGATAGTGGAAGCACCCATAATTTATTCATCACCGCATTGCCCAAGAAACTCATTGCTACATCCATGTCATCAACAATTTCCAAATCATGATTGCCAATGGTGGTTCCATGAAATGTGGAGGGCGCTCTGAAAATGTGCATCTCCAAATCGGTGACTACCACCTAAAATCCCATATGTTTGCTATCGACATGGGCGGTTGTGACATTGTATTGGGTGTAGACTGGCTAAGGACTTTGGGTCCCATTCTCATGGATTTTAAGGAATTAACCATGCAATTCGACCAGGAAGGCCACCAATATAAATTCCAAGGCATCACTGTCAATTCACCTGAGGTCAATCGTTCCCATCGCATGGAAAAACTGTTAAAAAAAGGTCATTCTGGTGTCATTTCCCAACTCCATGCCATACAAGCAACAGAGACACCCTCGGTGCCACAAGACCTCCAAGCTGTAAAAAAATTTCAGACCCCAACCCAGTTTCAGTCTCGCTGATTTTTCAGCCAAAGTTAAATGCCCAAACCCAGTTTCAGCACTGTTTCAGCATATATTACAACACTGTTTCAGCATATGTTTCAGCACTGTTTCAGCATATGTTACAGTACTATTTCAGCATATGTTTCAGCATTGTTTCAGCACTAGTTACAGCACTGCTTTAGCATATGTTTCAGCACTGTTTCAGCATATAAAAACTTAACAAAAAATAAACTTCAGAACTGAAACATGAGGATTTTGAACATCATTTTCAACGCAGAAATAAAATATCAACAGTATGCAGAACTCAGAAAATATAGACACAAAGAATTTTGGTCTAACTTCGACCCTGGAAAAACCCACAAGGGGAAAACTAGTGAGAGGGCTTTTTATTATTTATGAGCTTCTGAGAAATTTCTTTTACAGCATATTCATCTACAGAAATTTACACAAACTTATTTGGACATTCCTGTAGCTTTGCTCCTCGATTTATGAACCAAAAATATGTACAACTGTACGGCTATCCCAACAATTAATGTTGTACGGACTGTCTCGAAATTCATGCCAAAACTCTGCTAAGACTGTACGGAAAACCCAGCATGAACATCTCCTTGTAAACCGTTCTATACGGCCCTCAAAATTCATGCCAAACTATACGGACTGTATGGAAATACACTCAGAAATTTATTACAGCAGTTACCTTGATTTTTGTGCCAATAAATGTTGTACGGCAGCCTTGGAATGCATGCCAATACTCTCAAAAATTGAAACTGTTGTCCTCCTCGTTTTCTGTGCACATTAAATGTTGTACGGCCTCCACAAATCCATATGGTACAACCTGTTCTTCCTTGCTGTATGCTGCCTTGAAATCCATGCTACTCTTTTCCTTGGGATGTGTGCTCTCCTTCAACAAATGCTGTCTCTTTTCTTTAGCTCGACCTCTCTCTTGCTCTCTCTTGTTCTCTCAACAAGAATGCTTGAACTAGCCAAGAATGGGTGCACCCTCTTGCCCTAGTCAACCTCATGAGGGAAGGTGAGGGGTTTTCTAATCTAATGGTTGAGATTAGATTAGATGGGTGGATGAGATTCGGTGTCTCTTCACTCACCCTCACTTTAGTCATAAAGTTATCTTTTAATTTGCATCTCACAAATTAATTTGACTAGGACCCACATTAGGCACTTTCTCCCCCTTAGGCGCCTAGGGAAGAGAAACACTTGCCTTGGTACTTTATTTTAATTAAAAAATTTAACACTCCCTCATACTGAGGAAAGTGTTACTCACCACTCCAAGCTTGTCCCTAAAAAATACAAACTTGCCCCTGTTCCATGCCTTAGTGAGTATGTCTGCAACTTGGTCCTCAGTAGATATGTACTGTAGCTCCATGGCTCCTCTTTGAAAATAATCACAAATGAAGTGATACCGAATCTCAATATGCTTAGACCGGTCATGAAAAACTAGATTCTTTGAGAGTTTAATGCTGTTGGGTATGTGTTATATTCTTTGCACGAGTAGTAGTGTTTGAGCGCCTGCGTCGGGCGTGCAGGGGGGTTAGAGGGGGGGCCGCTAGGCCCCCCCTCAGGGGGTGCAGGGGGGCGAAGCCCCCCGCGTGGGGGTTCGAGGGCAGCGCCCTTGAAAAAAAAAATTTGGGGCCGACATATTTCCGGGACCACATGATATTAGGTGGTTTTTCGGCACATGGTTTTTTGCCGATGGTTTTCTATTTCCAGTTAAGGAATTAGGGTTTTAGACTAATCCAGGTCATTGGGTTAGGGTTTTGGATGTCGCTGGCTCCTATATGTATATTGTATTGTAAACAATGTAAAACATGTATCAATATAATATATGCTGGTTTTCCCGGTTTGGGTTTCTAGGTGAAAAATCTATGTGTAATGTTTGTATTTGCCATTGTATCTTTTCTGTTCTTTTCTGAATATCAGTTTGCAGTAGATATTGTACAAGGTTAGAATTTACATTTGGTATCAGAGCTTTATTGGCTTCAGGGGGGCGCCTTTGTCGTCAAGGGTTT
>ML812098.1:7529-28538 GCA_009831015.1 Picea engelmannii | reverse complement strand
TCAATGTTGTTCTCACAAGATCACTGTCAGCTATGGCTTCCCCCACAGCTCCAAGCTCATCCCTCACCTGAGTCAATCTAGTAAGGTATGTGACCACATTTTCAGCCTTGGTCATTTTTATGCTCTTTAGTTTTTCCCTCAAAGACATCTTCCGGTTCTCATTTGTACTCTGGTACAATTTAGTCAAAGACTCTCACATCTCATAAGCATGTGTCTTCCCCATCAAGTGAGGAATCAAATGATCCTTGATAGCATCAAGAATAAATCTCTTAGCCTTGATACTCTTCTTAGTATAGGCTGCAAGAAGAGTAGCATCAGTAGGTACCACAACAGGATGAGTAGTGGTATTCTCCACAATGTCCCACAACTCGTTCTCTTGCAAAAGCAAGATCATCCTCTCCTTCCAAGCACCAAAATTTTCTGCCCCATCAAGTCTGTCTTCAACCCTCAAACTAGTAGCCATGACCCTCTTTCTGCTGAAAATCACAAATTCAAAAATATGCCCTGTGAAGTGACTGATGTCCCAACTTTCTGTCTGCTGAAATTTCTGCGTCTTTTCAACTCAGCTCTGATACCATGTAAAAAATTTTCAGACCCCAACCCAGTTTCAGTCTCGCTGATTTTTCAGCCAAATTTAAATGCTCAAACCCAGTTTCAGCATTGTTTCAGCATATGTTACAACATTGTTTCAGCATATGTTTCAGCACTATTTCAGCATTGTTTCAGCATGTGTTACAGTATTGTTTCAGCATTGTTTCAGCACTAGTTACAGCATTGTTTCAGCATATGTTTCAGCACTGTTTCAGCATATAAAAACTTAACAGAAAATAAACTTCAAAACTGAAACATGAGGATTCTGAACATCGTTTTCAACAAAGAAATAAAATATCAACAGTATGCAAAACTCAAAAAATATAGACATAAAGAATTTCGGTCTAACTTCGACCCTGGAAAAACCCACAAGGGGAAAACTAGTGAGAGGGATTTTAATTATTTATGAGCTTCTGAGAAATTTCTTTTACAGCATATTCATCTTCAGAAATTTACACAAACTTATCTGGACATTCCTGTATGTTTGCTCCTCGATTTCTGAACCAGAAATCTGTACAACTGTACGGCTATCCCAGCAATTAATGTTGTACGGACTGTCTCAAAATTTGTGCCAAAACTCTGCTAAGACTGTACGAAAAACCCAGCATGAACAGCTCCTTGTAAACTGTGTTGTACGGCCCTCAAAATTCGTGCCAAACTGTACAGACTGTACAAAAATACACTCAGAAATTTATTACAGCAGTTACCTTGATTTCTGTGCCAATAAATGTTGTACGGTAGCCTTGGAATGCATGCCAATACTCTCAGAAATTGCAGTTGTTGTCCTCCTCATTTTCTGTGCACATTAAATGTTGTACGACCTCCACAAATCCGTACGGTACAACCTGTTCTTCCTTGTTGTCTGCTGCCTTGAAATCCATGCTACTCTTTGCCTTAGGATGCGTGCTCTCCTTCAGCGAATGTTGTCTCTTTTCTTCAGCTCGACCTCTCTCTTGCTCTCTCTTGTTCTCTCAACAAGAATGCTTGAACTACCCAAGAATGGGTGCGCCCTCTTGCCCTAGTCGACCTCATGAGGGAAGGTGAGGGGTTTTCTAATCTAACGGTTGAGATTATATTAGATGGGTGGCTGAGATTTGGTGTCTCTTCCCTCACCCTCACTTTAGTCATAAAGTTATCTTTTAATTTGCATCTCACAAATTAATTTGACTAGGACCCACATTAGGCACTTTCTCCCCCTTAGGCGCCTAGGGAAGAGAAACACTTGCCTTGGTACTTTGTTTTAATTAAAAAATTTAACACGAGCCCTCCTTTCTAAACATCAAATGGTATTTTCCACTCCCCAAGGACTCCCTCCTTCTCTCAGTGTTCATGATCATTCCATTCCCCTTGTACCCGGAAGCCTTCCTCCCAATATCCGTCTATATTGCCACCCCTTTTCGCAAAAAAATGAAATTGAGAAAATGGTCCAGGAACTCTTTACTGCAGGCATTATGCGCCCTAGTACGAGCCCTTACTCTTCTCCTGTATTCATGGTCTTGAAGAAAGAAGGTTCTTGGAGAATGTGTCCTAACTTCCGTGCACTCAATAAACTGACCATTAAAGACAAATTTCCCATTCTTGTCATTGATGACCTCCTAGATGAATTGAGTGGCGCCCAATTCTTTACTAAACTTGATCTTCGCTCGGGATATCACTAGATACATATGAAAGAGGAAGACATTCCCAAGATGGCCTTTTGAACTCATGAGGGCCACTGTGAGTTTTTGGTCATGCCCTTTGGATTGTGTAATGCCCCCTCCACCTTCCAAAGCCTCATGAATCATGTCTTCCATCCTTTTCTCTGTCATTTTGTCTTAGTTTTCTTTGATGATATCCTCATCTATAGCAAAACCTGGACAGGCCATCTTACTCATGTGGATAGAATTCTCCATCTACTCTCTCAGCACCAACTTTTCCTGAAACAGTCTAAATGTGCCTTTAGTGCCTCAGAAGTAGAATACTTGGGTCATCTGGTTGGCAAGGATGGCGTTAGGGTGGATCTGAAAAAGATTGAAGCTATGCAAGACTGGCTGCACCCAAAGACTCTCAAAAGATTGTGTGGATTTTTGGGCTTAACAGGGTATTATCACAAGTTTTTTAAGAATTATGGAAAGATTGTTGCACCTCTCACTGCTCTCTTCAAAAAAAACTCTTTCACTTGGACTCCAGCCACTGCTCAAGCTTTCCAAACCTTGAAGATGGCCATGTGCACCACTTTGGTTCTGGCCCTTCCTGATTTCACAAAGACCTTTGTGTTGGAATGTGATGCCTCAGGGAAAGGAATCAGTGTTGTCCTTATGTAAGAAGGTCAACCTTTGGCCTTCACCAGCAAGCAAATATTTGAAAGGAATCTGGGCAAACGCATCTATGAAAATGAAATGTTGGCTATTGTACATGCCATTGATCTGTGGTGCCCTTATCTCTTGGGGCAACGTTTCCAAATTAAGATAGACCATCAAAGCCTCAAGTACTTTCTGGAACAACGCATTTCCTCCCCGGAGAAACAAAAATGGGTGACTAAAATCTTTGTATATGATTATGAGATCATTTACAAGAAAGGAAAAGACAATGTGGTGGCGGATGCACTGTCCCGAAAATATGAAGGCGAAGGATCCCTTTTTTCTCTTTCCTTCATTGTACCAGATTGGCTCCAAGCTGTTCACCAGGAATGGCTACAAGATCCCAAAAGTTCACATCTGATCCAGCAATTGCAGACCAATGCTCTAGCTCCCCCAGGGTACTCTTGGCTCCATGATGAGCTTCGATACAAAGGCCGTTTGTATTTAAGTAAACAATTAAAGCTTAAATGCACGGTACTTTCTGAGCTTCATGCTACACCCACAACAGGGCACTTCGGGTTCACCAAAACCTATGACAGGGTCAAATGTTCTTTTTTCTAGGATGGTATGAAACAAGACATCCATAATTTTATCGTTGAATGTGATGTGTGTCAACACAATAAGGGAGAAATAGTTAAATCTCTGGGCACACTACAACCGCTTTCGATTCCACCTGCTATTTGGAAGGATATCTTTATGGAATTTATTACCGGCTTACCCAAATCGAGACATAAATCAGTCATAATGGTGGTTGTGGATCGCCTTTCCAAGTATGCTCATTTCTGCACTCTTCAACACCCATTTACTGCATCCACGGTGGCTCAAATTATCATGGACCGGGTCTTCAACCTTCATGGCATGTCGCACTCTATTATTTCTGATCGTGACCCAACTTTCATAAGCAATTTTTGGCAAGAACTATTCAAGCTACAGGGCACCCAATTGCATCTCAGCACAGCTTATCATCCCCAGACTGATGGTCAAATGGAAGTTGTCAACAAGTGTTTCGAAACATATCTGAGGTGTTTTGCCTCTAAAAAGAAAAATCAGTGGGCTCAATGGTTACCCCTAGTTGAATGGTGGTACAACACTTCCTACCATACATCTACACGCATGACTCCTTCTGAAGCGGTATATGGACAGAAGCCACCTTCAGTTCTTTCATACTTACCGGGTACCTCAAAGGTCCAGGCAATTGACCAAACACTTACAGTTCGAGAGGATATTCTCCATACCCTCAAAGAGAACTTGGTCATGGCACAGAATCACATGAAGCAACAAGCAGATCAAGGTCGCTTTGAACGTCAATTTGCATAAGGGGATCAGGTGTTTCTGCGACTGCAGTCATACAAGAAAACTTCCCTCAAGGCCAAGCATTGTCAAAATCTAGCACCCAAATTTTATGGTCCTTATACAGTTCTCAAGCATGTGGGACAAGTCGCCTCTCAGTTAGCTCTACCCAGTCATTCGAAGCTACATCTTGTTTTTCATGTTTCGTGTTTAAAGAAGGTGATTGGAACTAGGTGCCAAATTCAAACCAACCTTCCTGAGTTAACTGAAGAAGGATCCATTTGGCTACATCCAGAAGCAGTTTTGGACCAGCATGAGCGTCGCCTCCATCAGAGAACCATCAAGGAAGTGATAGTCCAGTGGAAAGATACAACTCCAGCAGATGTCACTTGGGAACCAGCTATTGTTCTACAGCAGTTTCCACATCTCAAGCCTTGAGGACAAGGTTGTTTTTAAGGGGACGGACATGTTAGGGTCCTAACCCGCACATAGGTAGAGAAATATATTTGGATGAAATAAAGGTCAATATTAATAAGGCTTTTCAATAAAATAGAATAAGGTAGATGTAAGAAGACCTAATAGAAGCTTTCGCTTCTAGAAGGATCTTCCTCTAGATGCTTCTCTTGATAGACATATTTAGTATACATAAGGGTCGAGGGTATGAAAACCCTAGCTTGGAGATTATTGTAACAGTGTGTTGCTCGACTAGAGGTTGCCCCCTCGAAGAGGCCCGTGATCATTGCTTTCTGAATCAAAGTGTTATTTTTGTTGTTGTTCTTATATCATTTTTGTGTTATTGTGGAGATTATGTTGGTTATATTATTGTTATTCTACCATTTCTAGCATTTTATTTCTGTTCTGTATACTTTTTATATCTGGTATATTACAATACCTCTCAGATACTCATATTGGATTGTTAACCTTGTACCTGTCAAAAAGAAAAATGGAGAGATCATACTCTGTGTGGATTTCAGAAATTTGAACAAGTGTTCTAGAAAAGACAACTACTCACTCCCCAAGATGGAACACATTTTGCAAAAGGTGTCAGGGTCAAGTGTGATGTCCTTTATTGATGGATTCTCTGGATACAATCAGATTTTTGTCCATCCAGATGACAAAGAAAAGACTTCCCTTACCACTCCATGGGGCACTTTCATGTATGAAAATATGCCTTTCGGACTAATGAATGTTGGAGCTAGTTTCCAGAGAGCAATGGACATCGCATTCGTTGGAGAGAAAGACAAATTTGTTCTGATATATCTTGATGACATAACTATTTTTTCAAGCAGCGATGAAGATCATTTGCAGCATTTGAGGAAGGCATTCCTAAAATGCAAGAGGTATGGCATTTCTCTTAATCCTAAGAAATCTAATTTGCACTTAAAGAAGGGAAATTGCTTGGACATATTGTTTTAGCTGATGGGGTAAGGATTGATCCAAAAAGAGTAGAAGCCATTAAAAAATTGTCTCTTCCTAGATCAAAAAAGGATATTCAGTCTTTTCTTGGAACTATAAACTTTATCAGGAGGTTTATAGAAAACTTTGCATAACTTACAAAGCGCATTACTTGTATGTTAAGAAATAATTCTGAAGTAAGATGGACCGAAGAAGCTAAACACTCTTTCAATGCTATCAAAGAAGCCATTATAACAGCCCCTGCTTTAATCAGTCCTAACTTTGACAAGGAGTTTTATATCTTTTCATTTGCTTCAAAAGATACAATTTCAGTTGTACTATTGCAAAGAAATGTTGATGAGCAGGAGCAGCCAGTTTCCTTCTTCAGTAAATTCTTGAGAGATGTTGAAGTAAAGTATGAACCATTGGAAAAACAAGCATATGCACTCATCAAGTTATTAAAATCCTTCAGGATTTACATTCTTCAAGCCAAGGTAATAGTTTATGTACCTTCAAGCTCAGTCAAAGATGTGTTTATACAACCCGACATAGATGGGAAAAGGAGTAAGTGGATAGAAAAGTTAATTGAATTTGATGTCGAGATCAAGCCAGCAAAACTTGTGAAAGGTCAAGGCCTTACCAAGCTCCTTGCAGAAGAAAATTGTAAGTTGCTTGAGATAAATTTTGTGGGTATAAATGCAGAAGACATTCAGATTTCAGAAGACAGAGGTAGTGATAATCTGTAGGTTTCTCCTCACCTAGATGACTGTGAATGGTATAGTCGCATCATTTATTTTCTATAGAATTTATCAGTTCCTTCAAATTTAACAAAAACACAAGGGAGAGATTTAAAGCTCAAAGCCATAAATTTATGCATTAATGATAACTTATTGTTTTGGAAAAATCCAACAGGGATACTCTTGAGGTGCATAAACCAAGAGGAACTAGCTAAAATCACGACTGAATTTCATAATAGTGAGTGTGGAGGACATCACTATTGGAAGACTACCACTCATAAAATCCTAAGAGCTGGTTACTATTGGCCATCCTTATTTTCAGATGTGTGTAAATTTGTGAAAACATGTGACAAGTGTAAAAGGTTTATAGGCAAACAGCAGCTAAAATCTCTTCCCCTCAAACCTGTTGTGGTCACGGGTCCTTTTCAGCAATGGGGTTTGGACTTCATAGGTGAGATTCATCCTCCTTCTAGCAATCATCATAAATGGATCCTTGTGGCTACTAATTATTTTACCAAATGGATCGAGGCCATTCCTACAAGAAATGCCAATCAAACTATCATCATTAATTTTATGCAAGAAAACATATTCTCTAGATTTGGCTGCCCTAAGAGAATAGTCACAGACAACGTTGTTGCGTTTAATGATAAACACTTGGTAAAATTATGTGAAGAGATGGGAATTCAGCTAGTACATTCTACTTCTTACTATCCACGGGGAAATGGCTTAGCTGAATCATTAAATAAGAGTTTAGTCAGAATCATAAAGAAGTTGTTTGAACAAAATACCAAGGCCTGGGATTCCAAGTTGAAATTTTCTTTGTGGGTTGACAGAGTTACAAATAAAAAGTCAATTGGCACATCCCCCTTCCAGTTGGTATATGGCACTGAAGCCATCTTCCCTGTTCAACTTGCACTACCAGTTGCAAAATTTTTACAAGAAGCTAACTCTGAGCCAAATGATCTAACTAGGAGGATCCACAATTTGGTAGAGTTGCAGCAAGACAGAGAACAACTTTTGGAAAAGACAGAGTTACACCAAAGGAAGATGAAAGAAATCTTTGACAGAAAATTTAAGACAGGTATTTTCAAGGCAGGGGATCTGGTTCTGAAATGGGGTGCAGCAAGACAGGAAAAGGGAAAACATGGCAAGTTTGATGCACTCTGTACAAGTCCATTTGTCATAGCATCAGCTCAGCAGAACAATACTTTTTTCCTCCAAGATCTTGCAGGTGAAGAAGTATCAGGTGGGCCATTTAATGGGCGATTTCTGAAACTCTACTTTTCATGAGGATTTCCTTAAAGCCTGCTTATTTGTACATATCCTTTTCAGTTTTATTTTAGTTTTGTTTTCATCAATAACTCCATGCCCAATGGAATACTGAGTAAAATCAATTTTGATTTCAAATTGTATATAAGGCTACTAAGTCAAACTAGGTTCTTGGAAACCTCACAGGCAGCTCTCCATCCTAGCTAGAGCCAAATGTTATCTCTCAAAATGAATCAGTCAATTTGTTCCTTTTTGTAGGTGATAGCATGGTCATAAATTAGGGTCCTATATAATTTTTTAAATTTTAGAAGTGTCAAAATATAGGATCCAAGATGTTATCCTAGAAATAAATCGATCATCAAAAGGTCTTTTCAAAAAAATCAATAAAAAAGATTTTCAACAGCTAACATCTATTTTGAAGTTGAAGTTAGTTGGTGAAAGCCTCAAGTTTCAACGGCTAAAGTGTACTCTCAGCAGCAAGCGAGCCGGTGAAAGTGTTAACATGGGTTTTCCTCCAACGACTCCAGAAACCCAAAAAGGATACGTCGGACACACATCATACGATCATCATGGAGAGTTAATGGACACAAATGAGTGATGACACCTTTTCATCACGTTTTAGCAGGACATCATGATAGATTGTGCTCACGAATTTCGTGGAGCAGACAGAGAAGGGTTTGAAGACATGACGCACTCTTAATCATCATTGCAACCAGAGGATAAAGTACCAATTAGTTGATGACATCAAATCAAATCACCATTTCCTATTTCAAACCCACGGTGTTCAAAAAATTCTATTATGGGGTTTCATATTTCATTGATAACACAGGGTAGTTTTCACCAGCGCTAGCCTTTTCCTTATTAAGAATTTTGTTGTTTCAAATGTGTAAAAATTAGCTGATGATTAAGTTGCAGATGGAAAGGAAGCAAGGAGGACGACTTCTGAGGAAAGAATTAGACAATTTATCTTTCTTGCAGTCTTATCCAGAGGTGCAAAAGCATTTCTCAGACGCAGGTTGTATGACATATGTGGAAAGGTTGCAGGAAGGCTATCACCAGGCAATAGCAGAGATTTTTGCAAAGTCTTATGATGGAAAGAAAGTTATAGTGGGATCGTTGGAACTAATAGTTGATGAAGCTACCATCGCTTCAGCAACTGGCTTACCCAGAACAGGCCAAAATTGGTTTAAAACAACAGTGACCAAGAATTTGGATTTTATATCATACCTCAAGACAGAATTCCGAAGTATAACATGGAATAAAAGTATCCCTGTTTCTTACCTTGAAGATGAATGGCAAGATTTGTTCAAAGGCATTTAGTTATACTTAACCTTAGAGGGAAGGTATGACAAGTTAATGTTATATCATTTTAGGCTCTTAGATCACTTCACAGGGAAGGTCCTTCTAAATTTGTCTTTCTTTCTTCATAGAAGCCTAACCAAGGTGTGTAATAAGATCAGAGCCGAACCATTCAGCATCAAAAATTCCCTTTGTCATTATGGCCTGATTAAAATGATCATCTTGGAAGAACTGAGACAGAGAGAAAGAACTTGGCAGCACTTTCTCTTCTGGGAAGGTTTTGAGACCCAAACTCAACCTATAAATGAAAAGAAGAAAGTAGGCAAGAAGCAGTCAACTCCTCAGAGTATCTCAAGGAGAAGGAGAGCTCTCCCAAAGCCACCAGAAGACAAAAATTCTAGCATAAAGCCCAAGAAAACTAAAAAGAAACTAGATTTTTAAACAAACTCAGAGCAATCCACAGTAAAAAAGACAAATTCTCTAAATCTTCCATACACATATTTAGACATAGAACCAGAAAAGGAAGATGAAAGTCCATCCATCAAAAGTCCAGAGCACTCCATGGAACCTGCACAAGATTTTGAAGTTTTTACTTCTAAATAGCTAGTGAACCCACAGAGTAAGAATTTTGAAGATTTGAACTCGAACATAGTGGTTTTTGGGTGATTTAAAGGATAAGAGGACATCAAAAAGATGAATCACCAAATCATAAAATATTATGTTTCAAATATTCGTGGAGATTTTGGAGGAGAATGCTTAATTGGTCAACTAAAGCTTTGCTCACAACTATTAAAATTTTTCCAACTACTGAAGACATGTGTCCTTTCCTCCATGACACATCATAAACATAGCAATGATGAAGACCAGATGTCGAAGACAAGCTTTGAAGACAGTTCAATTCATAGGAACTAGTTCTTAGTTATCCTATTGTATTTAGTTTTGTCTTATGTTTTCTATATTTAGAAATCCAGATCCATTTTTCAGGGATCTGAGATCTATTGTAAAGGTTATAAATACTTATCATTTTGATAAAGTAAAGGTTCGATTTTGGATAGCAGAAATACTATATTGTAAACAGACCTTTCAAATGATAATACAAATCACAATTTTCTCTCTCTATTGATGTCAGATTCTCATTTTTCCTTCTGTAATTTTATTCAAGTTGTTTCAGGTGCAAAATGATTGTCATCTGATTGGTTAGCTCATAACTTGATTCATGGTTTCTTGTCATTGTTTATTAAACCCTACATTTGTATTTGGTTTATAAGCATTGTTTTCTCACCCACTTTAAAAACTCATCTAATTATTGATCCTTGAGAGCACTGGTTCATTTTATTCTCATTTTGATTGTCTGAATACCATACTGTAATTGAGTCATCCCATTGATCCACACATACAAAATACAAAAACAAGTTTACTTTAAGTTACCAAGCATCTTTGACCCACAACCACAAAGAGTTTCTTGGAGTGATAACAGGACCAATCCACAAGGCTTCGAATTTACCATGTTTTCCCTTGTCTTGTATTTGTGCATCCCATTTGAGCACCGGGTCTCCCAGCTAGAAATATTCTTTCTTTACATTCTTGTCAAAATCTTGCTTGATATTTTGTTGATGGCTATGTGCTTTATCAAAGAGCTGCTCCCTGGTCTGATGTACTTCCACTAGCTGATGCATCCTCCTGATCATATCATCTGGCTCTCCTTTTTGGTCTTGAAAAAATTTTTCCATGGGTAGTGCAAGTTGAGAAGGAAAAATAGCCTCAATTCCATAGACCAACTGAAATGGATTAGTACCAATTGATCTTTTGGTGGTTACTCTATCTTCCCATAGAGAAAACTTCATCTTTGAATCCCAAGATTTTTTGTTATCCTCCAGCAGTTTTTTTATGATCTTTACTAGACTTTTGTTAGATGACTCTGCCAAGCCATTACTCTAAGGGTAATAAGGAGTAGAATGAATAAGTTGGATCCCAAACTTTTCACAGAACTTGACCAGACGTTCAGCTTTAAAATTTGCAGCATTATCACTCATAATCTTGTTAGTACATCCAAACCTTGACAAAATGTATTCCAGGGATCCAATGACTACTTTATGTGTTGCATTTCTTGTAGGGATGGATTCTATCCACTTGGTGAAATAATCAGTGGCAGTCAGGATCCAACGATGTTGGCCACTTGAAGCTGGATGGATTTCTCTAATGAAATCTAATCCCCATTGCTAGAAAGGACTAGATACCATTATGGGATTCAGAGGCAAAGATTTTAGTTGTTTCTTCCTAAGAATTTCTGACATTTATCACAGGCCCTGATCTTTGCACAAACATGAGTGAATAAACTAGTCCAAAAGTACCCAGCTCTGAGTATTTTATATGTTGTGGTCCTCCAAAAATGATGATCAACAATTCAATATCTGATTGCTTTGAGCTTCAAATCCCTCACCTTAGTATTTTCAAGTCCAGTAGGGGGTTGCAATGTCTGCAAGAAGTGGATGAGGTCCTTGTACCAATTTCACTCTACCAATTTGGGGCCGATATGTGAGTTGTTGCTAGCAATATCAGTCTACTAATATATAAAGTCTACATTCATGAAATTAACCCCAAGTTCCTTTCAATTTGATTCGGCTAACAATCTAGCTAAACCTTTCCCTTTCACCAGCTTGGTAGGTTTCATTTCAAGATCAAATTCCAGAATTTTGGCAATCCACTTACTCCTCTTTTCATCAATTTCAAGTTGAATAAGAATCTCTTTAACAAAGGTCGATGGGACATAAGCAATGATTCTAGAATGAAAAACAGACACTCTAAAAACCTTGAGGGATTTGACCAAATCATAGGCTTTCTTTTCCATGATGTCATACCTGGCTTTATCATCCCTCAAAGCCATGCTGAAAAAATAAATAGGTTGATCCATTCCATTTGAGTTTTTTTCAAGGAGAACAACATCCAATGTGTCATGTGAGGAAAAAGAAAATATGAGAAATTATTTTGAATAATCAGGGTTGATAATAACAGGCACCTCAGTCAGTGCTTATTTAATTTGATCAAAAGAATTTCTAGATTCAAGTGTCCACTTTACCTCATTTCCCTTTCTCAACATGGATGTGATAAACTTAACCAACTCAGCAAAATTAGAAATAAATATTCTCAAGAAGTTTATCTTACCCAGGAAGAACTGGATCTCTTTCTTCGACCTAGGGAGAGACAGAGTCTTGATGGCCTCTACTTTACTTGGGTCAATTTTTACCCCTTCTATTGAGACAATATGTCCCAACAGTTTACCTTCCTTCATAGCAAAGAGGGACTTCCTAGGATTGAGTGACAATCCAAATTTTCTGCATTTAAGGAACACCTTCTTGAAATGTTGATAGTGCTCTTCATCAGATTTTGAAAACATTGTGATGTCATCCAAGTAGATCACCACAAAATTATCCTTTTCTCTGATAAAAGAAATATTCATTGCATGTTGAAAGGTTGCCCGTGCATTCAAGAGACAAAGGGAACCTTGGAATACATGAATATACCCCAAGGATTGGTAAAAGTTGTCTTCTCCCTATATTCAGGTAAAATAGAAATTTGATTGTGGCCTAAAAAGCCATCAATCATGGACATCCTTTCTGAGCCAGTCACCCTTTGCAAAATATGTTCCATCTTGGGAAAAGGATAGTTATCTTTTCTAGAACACCTGTTTAAATTTTTGAAATCAACAAAAATTATTATTTATCCATTCTTTTTTCTAACAGGGACAAGATTAGCTATCCACTCAGAGTACCTCAAAGGTATGATGATCTGAGCATCAAGCAACTTTTTGACTTCCTTCTCCATGATGAGCAGCAACATTGGATTGATTTGTCTTAGTTTTTTTCTAAATGGTTTAGTATCATCTTTCAAAGGTATCTTGTGTTCAATAATTCTTGTGTCATACGTTTTCAAATCATCATACTTCCAAGCAAAAACATTAGCAAATTCCTTAAGCAGTTTGATATACTCATTTCTTTATTTTTCTAACAAACTACTAGACAGCTTGACATACTTGGGATTTTCATCAGTACCTAGATTGCATTCTGTCACATCAGCATCTGCATTTGAACCTCTTACTTTGACATCCACATCATTACTATCAAATAATCTCTATAAAGGAACCAATCCCTTGGGGATATGATTACTAGGAAATTGTAAAATCTTGTGGTCTGCATATTTATTTAAGAATTTATCAACATGAGGACTGCTTACATCATCTAGATCTTGATCAATGTGAAGTGAAGAAAATTCTTCCATTGTTTCCAGAAATATTTTTATCTCAAGATCATCTTCAACCACCTTCCAATGTTTGACATTGTCAGGTATGGAAGGCCTATATTTCACTTCTACATCATACTTGAGTTTAGGTGGTAGTGGAACTTTAAATTTTCTAGTAGAAACAGCTAGGGAGTCTTCCAATGCATTTTCTTCTCTAGGCACAAATGATATATTGAAAGCTAGGAAGAAATTATCAATCAGATCCCATACCTCATTTCTATAGGTCCTCAACCTTGGATTTTTTGCCTGATATATATTTATGATCTGATGTACAATCAGCTCTGCATCTCCAAAAACTGATAATTTATCAATATTCATGTCTTTAACAACGCTTAGCCCCAAAACAAGAGCCTCGTATTCAACAATGTTGTTAGTGGTCTCAGACTCCAACTTAAAAGACAAGGATATGATTTCTTGAGAAAGAGAAATAAAAACGACACCAACACCAACACTTTCTTTAAAAGAAGCCCCATCAAAATACATTTTCCAAAATTGAGCACCTTGATTGACTGTTTCACAAACTGCCTGTGATGGCTTTCTCATTTCTAGAGGTGGTTGATGATATCAGTAAGCTATAGAATACTAGATCCAAAATCAGTGCCAACTGCATAAATAGGATGATTTGTGGGATTATCTTCATCACTAATAATATAAGCCAGCTATGCTTCTTTGTACAACCTTCTATATTCACCCCCGAAGACTGGAATTGTGGCATATGAGAGATCCATCTGCAATGTTCCCCCCAATATTTTAATCCATGACCTTGATAATAACTATTAATGTTTAAGCCATTATTATAGATGTTTTCATTTCATTAGATAACAATAGCATAATCCAAGATCACTGAGAAATACACAACCACAAGAGACACAGCATTTATCCTGGGAAACCCTCTAGGGGAAGAAAACCCAGCAAAACTTCCTTAATATAGATAGCTAATACAATGCCAAGAGATATCTTATGCTAATACAGAAATTCATCTCCTAGATATGCGCCACTCTCTCTCTCCTTCTTCTTCTCCGGTAACAAATCAGAACTTGTCTCTCAAACTGAGCAGTTGTGTTGTGTCTAAGTGAGGCGCTAGCCTCCTTTATTTATACAAATTTGGCACGTGTGAAGTGTCTCTTCACTGGCAGGGTCAACTTCTCAAACTGGGTGGGTAAACCCACCTTTATTATATTTCTGGGTCTCTTTAATATTTGCTAGTACCGACTTCTTATTCTGCCTATTACAATTGTCTTTTGACCAATCCGCAAAAGGGGATTTGGTCCTATTACAATAACCGACATGATCAATCCACAATGGAGATTGATCCTTATGAATAATATATAAATAATAATAAGAATACTCTTTGCAGTTACATTATTTCAACACTCCCCCTTAACAAGAAGGGTATTCTTCAGTAGCATCATGCGAGAGAGAGAGAGGACATCTTCATCAACAGCATCAAGTGGGTGAGAGGACAGCATCATAAATATCATCTTGGAACATTGACTGGCGTATCTATAAATCATCGAAAGTTTTCTTCATCGGTAGCATCGTCATTCTCAAAGGAATGCCATCATCATCTCCATCAATATGTATTAGTATAAAAACTGATACATCATCATCATCACAGCACAAGGTTGGCTCATCATAATACAAGACTGACTTTATGTCACAGTTGTCAAGCTGGAAGCTCAATACTTGTCTCATCTCATCATCTTGTTTTACGTCACAGCACTCAAGCTGGAAGCAAGATACTCGTCCTGCTTTATGTCACAACCATCCGGTCAGAAGCAGGATACTAGACTGGCTTTATGTCACGGTTATCTAGTCAGAAGCTCAGTGCTAGTCTCATCATATCATCTTTATTTACGTCTGACAACTAGGTCAGAAGCAAGGAACATCTCTTCTTGCTTTACGTCTGACAACTAGGTCAGAAGAAAGGTACACAACTCATCTTGCTTTACGTTTGAAAACTGGGTTATAAGCAAGGAACACATCTCATCTTGCTTTACGTCTGACAACTAGGTCAGAAGAAAGGAGCACATCTCATCTTGCTTTACGTATGACAATTGGGTTAGAAGCAAGGAACACGTCTCATCTTGCTTTACATCTGACAACTGGGTCAAAAGCAAGGTACACATCTCATCTTGCTTTACGTCCGACAACTAGGTCAGAAGCAAGGTATACATCTCATCTTGCTTTACGTCTGACAACTGGGTCAGAAGCAAGGAACACATCTCATCTTCCTTTACATCTGACAACTAGGTCAGAAGCAAGGAACACATCTCATCTTGCTTTATGTCTGACAACTGGATCAGAAGCAAGGAACACATCTGATCTTGCTTTACGTCTAACAACTGGGTCAGAAGAAAGAAACACATCACATCTTTCTTTACGTCTAAAAACTGGGTCAAAAGCAAGGAACACATCTCATCTTGCTTTACGTCTGACAACTAGGTCAGAAGCAAGGTACACATCCTGCTTTACGTCACAACCACAAGGTCGGAAGCAGGGAATATCTCATCACAACAACTACTCCCCCTTTCGAGGAGGGTCCTTTCGGACTATGCCAAGCTTATCTCGGAAGTACTCAAACTTCACACAAGATAGGGGCTTGGTCAACACGTCAACAACCTGTTCATTCGTGCTAATGTATTGGAGCTTTAAGGCTCCTCTCTGTACCATGTCACGGATGTAATGATAACAGATCTCTATGTGCTTCGACCTGTCGTGGAATAAAGGATTCTCTGTCATTTTTATGCAGCTCTGCTTATCACATAGAATCAAGGTTTCTCTCATATCTAATTCAAATAGGTTGGTCAGCAACTTTCAAAGCCATATAGCTTCGCAACTAGCAGAACATGCAGCAATGTATTCTGCTTCCGCTGTGCTGAGAGAAATACTAGATTGCTTCCTATTCTTCCACGAGATCATAGCTGATCCCAAACTGAAACAGCATCCTGAAGTGCTTTTCCTGTCAGAAACACTTCCTACCCAATCTACATCAGTATATCCACTCAATGTGAAACCATGATCTCCATCATAGCTGAGACCATAATCTATTGTACCTTTAAGGTACCTCATCACATGTTTTGCAGTCACTAGGTGAACACGTCTGGGTTCTACCAGAAACTGACTCAAGGTGTTCACAGCAAAAGAAATGTATGGTCTAGTGTTCGTCAGGTACATCAGTGATCCAATAATTTGTTTATACAGTGTGGCATCAATCAAGTCTGACGAAGTATCGACCAGCAGCTTCAGCCTCGCTTCCATGGGTGTATTCATGGGCTTGCATTCCAACATGTCGAATCTCTTCAAGATTTCGACGGTGTACTTGCCTTGGTTAAGTAAGATCCTCTCAGGACTCTGCCATACCTCAAGACCTAAGAAATAATGCATTAGGCCAAGGCCTTTCATTTCAAACTCCGAGGCAAGTCTCTTTTTACATTCAGTGATGAGATTTTCTTTTCCAGTTAATAATAAGTCATCCACATATAGCAGTAATATTACTGTCTCATCGTTCATGATTTTGAAGTAGAGATTAGAGTCTGCTTTACTCTTGGTAAATCCTAAGCTCGTTAAGAAACTGTCTATACAGCCATACCAAGCTCTAGGAGCTTGCTTCAATCCGTATAAGGCTTTCTTCAATATGCAGACATGAGACTTCCTATCTTCAACCTCAAATCCTTGAGGTTGCTCTATATACACTTCCTCTTCGATAACACCGTTTAGGAAAGTTGTCTTCACGTCCATCTGGTGCAGCTTCCACTTCATCTTAGCTGCAAGAGCTATGATGGTTCTGATCGAAGTGTATCTGGCCATAGGAAAGAATGTTTCTTCATATTCAATGCCTTCCTTGTGGGAAAATCCACGAGCGACAAATCTTGCTTTATACTTCTCAATACTTCCATCAGCAGCATGCTTTACTTTGAAGATCCATCTAGAGGATACCACATATTTATTCTTCAATCTGGGAACTATTTCCCATACTTCTTTCTTCATTATGGATTGGTATTCCTCTGTCATGGAATCTTCCCATTCCTTTCTCTGAATGGCTTCTTCAAAGCAGGTAGGCTCCTCTTCTAGGAGATCACACATCAAAGCCGTATAATTGGAGAATGGCTTTGGTCTTTTCACCTATCTCGTAGTTCCTTGGGGAACACCATAGTTCTCTCCATCTTGAATAAGCTCTCTAGCCCAAGCTGGCTTTCTTTTATGGAGGGTCGTCATCTGAGGAGGTTCTTGCACTTCTACTATATCATGGTCTTCTAGAAGTTCCTCATCAGGGGAAGTTACGACTTCCCTCCTTGGTTCTGCAGCTTTGGGAACCTCCCTCATTGCAGTATTGGGGATTACGGGTTCCTCTTCATATACCTCTTCAAGTTGGCATGTTTTAGATTTCTTAATCATTTCATCTTCATCAAAGGTCACATCCCTGCTGATCTCAATGTGATGTTGACCTGGTATATAGATTCTGAAGGCCTTGGAGACCTCACAGTATCCCACAAATATTCCCTTCTTTCCTGAAGAGTCCATCTTGTTTCTCTTTTCTTTAGGTATATGAATAAACACTAGACAGCCATATATTTTGAGATGGCTTACCTCTGGCTTCTTTCAGGTGAACATATCTTCCGGTGTCTTGAGCCCAAGTGCACTATGGGACAATCGGTTCTGCACATAAATAGTTGTCATTGTTGCTTCTGCCCATAAGCACATAGGAAGATCTTGATCATGAATCATAGTCTTCACAACGTCTAGTATGGTTTTGTTCTTCCGTTCAGCTACACCGTTTTGTTGAGGATTATAGGGAGTAGTGAGTTCCCTCTTGACCCCAACATCTTTTCATAAGTTCACAAACTCTTTTGGGGTATATTCTCCTCCATTATCTGACTTGAGTATCTTGAGCTTTCTTTCAGAAAGGTTCTCTATCAAGGCTTTGAATTCCTTGAACTTACTGAACACTTCATCTTTAGTCTTCAAGAAATATATCCAGGTTTTACGAGAGTAATCATCAATGAATGATACATAATATACATACCCGTTAATGGAGGATGATGGCATTGGGCCACACACATCTGAATGGATGAGTTCTAGGACTCCTTTTGTCTTGTTGTCCCTCTTCAGAAACAGGTTTTTGATATTCTTCCCTTGTGCACATCCATTGCATATGCCTTTATGGTCACCTTTGAGTTCTGGTAAACCTGTGACCGCTTTGCATATGTATGGTAGTGCCTTATAGTTGATGTGGGCTAACCTTCTATGCCAAAGTTCACATGGGTTTTCAATTGCGTGGGTCATGGCAGCGTCTGAGCGACCCTTTAATTTATACAAGCCATTTTCTTCATTACCAATGATGATTGCTTCATCTAAGGTTTCTCCCTTAGCCCACATAAGAACTTCTCCATCTATAAAGGCAAATCTGAAGCCTTTCTTCTCTAAATCTAAAATGGAGAGTAGATTCTTCTTCAAGCCTAGTACATATAGTACGTCCTTCATTTTTAGTGAATTCCCTTAATTCAGTTTATGGTTTGATTCTCCCACTCCCTTGATGGGATATTGGTAATCATCACCAAGTGTCACTTTCTGAGAAAACTTCTTTTCTGAGATACAAAAGAGAATATTTCTTTGTCCCATCATGTGCTTGGATGCACCACTATCAATGAGCCAAGTGTCCTCTCCGGATGTTACAGATCCTGAGAGGGCCGAGATCAAGATATGGTCTTTGATCTTTTCTCTTATCATCTTTGCAGGTGGCTCCTCATCTTTGACTACATGGGCATGGAGCCTCTTATGTTTTCTCTTGTATTCTTCTCGTCTGACTGGACAAAACTTCACAATGTGTCCCATCTTGTCACAATGATAGCATTGTACAGATGAGTAGTCTCTTTCCTTTCGTTGTCCTCTCTTCTGAAATCTCCTTGGATGAGATTCTTTATGATTGAATTTATTTGATTGTTGAGGCTCTTTATGAGTCTCCTTTTGGAGGTAGGGTTTATTCCTTCATCCTTTGGTGTGAGTAGCTAGGGCTTGATCATAATCCCTTGCTAGTAACGCTTCCCGATTTATTACTCTTGTTTCTTCTTGGATGCATTCTTCCCATAGACTGTCAAACTTCAGTTTCTCCTTTCTGGCACATATCGTTTGGATGAAAGCATCCCAAGGTCTTGTGAGGCTGTTTAGGGCCGTCATTATAATTTCATCTTTGTCTATGGTATCTCCAATAGCTTCTAGCTGTTCTTTGAATTCTAAGATTCTGGAGAAGTATTCCTGAATCATTTCTCCTTTCTGCATCTGTGTATTCTTCAATTGAGTTATAAGATTCATCTTCTGGTTTATGTTATTTCCTTCATATAGTCTGGTCAAGGCATCAAACATCTATTTCGGAATCTTCTTGGATGACACATAAGGAATCAGGTGGTCTTTGATTGAATCTGCAATGATTCTTTTGGCCCTTATTGTGTCCTTTTGATGCTTTGCCTTTTCTGCAGCATCGTTGGGTTACGATACTTCATCTTTGACGAATCTTGCTAGGTCATTCTCTTCAAGAATGAGGTCAATCCTATACTTCTAGGCACAGAAGTTTTCCACTCCTTCTAACTTGTCAACAAGCTTAATGCTTGCAGACATCTTTACCTAGAGCTAGGAAAATGACCGAAAAATGAAAGTGCTCAAAATCAAAAATTGAACTTACTAGGAGGTGCACTTGGTTGAGGCGAGTAGCCTGGTGTGTTTGGATCTGAGAAAATCCAACTTTTTCTCCTTCAAATTTGATCTGCAGATTTATGGACTAGTGCTTTTGGTACTTCTGGTACTCTGGTACTTCTGGTACTTCTAGTACTGGTTTTCTTGTACTTCTGGTACTTTGTGAAACTAGGGTTTCATTTTTTGGGAGATCCAGCCACTGAAAAGGTGCGTTGAGAGTGCCAAATTGATCCTTAGGGGAGGGCGCACTTTTCTAGATGGTTTCGGGGCTGAAAAACTTCACCATCAAAAATCCCTAATTTTCATGTACAGTAACAATGACGTTTTTCACATGTGAAAGATGCTTCCTTCAGCTTGGATCTGATACCATGTTAATTTTTAAGCCATTATTATAGATGTTTTCATTTCATTAGATAACAATAGCATAATCCAAGATCACTGAGAAATACACAATCACAAGAGACACAGCATTTATCCTGGGAAACCCTCTAGGGGAAGAAAACCCAACAAAACTTCCTTAATATAGATATCCAATACAATGCTAAGAGATCTCTTATGCTAATACAAAAAGTCTTCTCCTAGATATGCGCCACTCTCTCTCTCCTTCTTCTTCTCCGGTAATAGATCAGAACTTGTCTCTCAAACTGAGCAAGTGTGTTGTGTCTAAGTGAGGCGCTAGCATCCTTTATTTATACAAGTCTGGCACGTGTGAAGTGTCTCTTCACTGGTAGGGCCAACTTCTCAAACTGGGTGGGTAAACCCACCTTTATTATATTTCTGGGTCTCTTTAATATCTGTTGGGGCCGACTTCTTATTATGCCTATTACAATTGTCTTTTGACCAATCCGCAAAACGGGATTTGGTCCTATTACAATAACCGACATGATCAATCCACAATGGGGATTGATCCTTATGAATAATATATCAATAATAATAAGAATACTCTTTGCAGTTACATTATTTCAACAATAACATCCCAAACTTAGGAGGAACATCTGCCACTACAATATCCATGACCACACTTGTCATGGGAAGTTGAAAAAGAGTAACAACCAAATCTTTAATCACTCCAAGGAATTTCACCTTTCGTGAGTCAAAAGAGT
>ML812097.1:96729-138238 GCA_009831015.1 Picea engelmannii | reverse complement strand
AAGAGACAAAACAAAAATTATCGAAAATATTAATATTTTTATATAAATTGTTATCAAATCAATATTATTAATTTTAAATTTTAGGAGGAAATTGCAGTAATGGATTCATATCTCGGGGAAAGAAAAGTTAGCATTCATGTAGGTAAGGATATTTTTTGATGGGGTTCTCAAGGTCATGGCAACTTCACTATAAAACAACCATATGAGATAAAATCCAAACACATGCTTCTAGACTCAAAAATTATATGCCAAAGAGTGGAATTTGGTGCTAAGGCCTAAAATATCTTCCTTCCTCAGGCTCTTGGCTAAATGAAAAACCCTCACATGGGATTGTCTCCTTTCCAGAGGCTTTGTCAATCCCTCATTTTGTTATTTATGTCATAATCATGAGGAAACAATTGAGCATCTCTCTTGGAGGCCAATAAACTATGGGACAGAGGAACGATGATCTTCATCCAATCTAACAAAAATAGGGGCAACCTCCAATCGATCATAGAAAACTAGCTAGAAACTTCCTTTCATAATCATATCCTAAATTAGGCATGGTGCATTTTTCCAGGCCACCTCCTTTGGGCAATCCAGAAAGAGTGCAACTGATGAATTTTTAAGCATCAACACAGAATGGATGCTGACACTTTACATATAATCCAAACCTCCATCATGAATCCATTGGCTCCTCTTCATGGTCAACAGAGGCAAAAAATATTAAGGGTCACAACCTTCACATTTTTTAGTAGTGGCAATTCAAACCAAGGCAACAAGTTGTGGATTGAACTATAAAGACAACTATACCCTTCCCTACTGCTTAGATCAGAGCCTTAGCCATGTGC
Organism: Picea engelmannii; assembly: GCA_009831015.1. Classification (NCBI taxonomy): domain Eukaryota; kingdom Viridiplantae; phylum Streptophyta; class Pinopsida; order Pinales; family Pinaceae; genus Picea; species Picea engelmannii. The sequence goes on along the minus strand of ML812097.1, from coordinate 137,408 downwards.
ATCAAGATGAATTTTGATGGTGTCACTAAAGGGAATCATGGACCCACTCGTGCAAGGGAGTTTTTAGAAACTCAAAAGATGTCATAATCTTTATGTATGTTAGTTATTTAGGGACCAACACCAACAACATTGTAGAGATTGATGGATTGATTAAAGGCCTATCTTTAGGTATCAGTTTAAACTACAGGAATCTAATCGTGGAAGGTGAGTATGTTATTATCATTCAGATCCTAACCAAGCTAATTTGTGGTTCAAATCTAGATAGAATGTCCACCAATTGGAGTCTCTCCACCAGATTCTCCTTTGTAGCTTCTCTACTTCCATGTTTTTCCAATATCATTCCCTCTCATGTTCGTCGAGATGCTAACAAACTAGTAGATAGACTGGAAAATGTTGAGGTGGAGTCTCTATATCAGAACCTTCAAACAGATTGAGATTGTTGGAATATTGAGAGAGGGGGTAAATTCGTATGCGCACTTTATTATAACTTTTAACCACAATATGTAATCATTAATTTCATCAGCAATATATCAGCAATATATCATGAGCAGTATAAATCAATAAATCATAATAGACATCCACAAAAACACAGTACACCATAATTTACATGGAAACCCAAATGGGAGAAAACCACAGAATTCTTTTCTTATATATCAAAATAATACATTCATTGGAAGCACCAAATTCCCAATTCTCCATCTACAACTGGAAGGAGGCTATGACCCCCTATTTATACTCTCCAACCTGAAGGAAACTACAACTCCCTGAATTCTCTGGCTCCAACCAAAAGGAGGTTACAATCCCATGATTCTTAGGCTCCAACTTGAAGGAAGCTCCAACTCCATGTGTTCTCCAGCACCAATAGGAAGGAGGCTACAACCCCCTTTCCTTTCCTTGTCCTGCCACCCTGAAATATAAGTGTAGACCAAATTTTCACTACCACAAACACTACCACTACCACTGTCACTATCACTGCCACTGTCACTATCACATCAACATGTAACATGTCACCATATCCAACCTGTCACTGTCACTATACCATCAACCTGTAACTAATAATCAACAAGTGTTTGCATGTACCATACCATGCATCAACTGTGTACTAACAAGTGCATCAATCATGTACCATAAGATATGACAAATGTAGATACTATAACATCAATGGTGAGTAGTTAATCATGCATCAATCATGTACCATGTACTATAGTATCAATCATATATAAAACATGTACCATATACCATACATCAATCATGTATAAACATGTACAACATTAACAATGAAGTGCCTCAAAGTACCAAAGAATGTCCCTCATGCATATACCATCATATACCAAATGAATACCTCAACCATATACCGCATCTCAAGGATCTGTCATATATCAAACCAGATGCAAGAGTATACCTCACTAAACCATCTATGCAAGATGTACCTCAATCAAGTATCAATGCCAAACATGCCTCAAGCATGCACCATGCCACAACCAAGTATATCCTTCAAAACAAGTGCATAAACATGCATTTGCCTCTGTAGTTGACCCGATACACAATAGAGATGACATGTAACTTTTCATCATACCTCAACAACCTAGCACTAGCATTTCCCCCACTCCTATATTGTCCTCGCGGGACTAAGACCTCTTGTCATGTGGGGCCTCACGTGATAGACACTAGGTGACCCGTGGAGGTGCTTCATGGAACACTAGTTGTCTTACTCGCGAGGGTCATCCAAATTAGGGTTTCCTCATAAAACCCTATCTCTCCTCTGTGATCCCGAAACTCCTGCACTTCTCACTTGTTTCTACCTCATATTTCATTGCTGCAGACTTGCCAAAAGATCACTTACGCACAAGAATATATTCAATAGAATGAATGTGTGAATGTACTTATGAACGACTCCTTGAAGTGTATGTATACTTTTTCTAGGTAACCTCTTTCCTTAATTTTAGGACTTCTTTACTTTCTTACTATAACCACTTTACCCTTACATTAATTGAATTGTAACCAACTAGGGGTTTCTTAACCATTCTTTGGGGCTTCTAACTTCAGAAGGTCATAACTCCTCAACCGTAAGGAACCACATGGCGTACCACATATCACCAGAAATGGAATGACGAGGATTATCCATCCAAGAGTGAGTTACCTACATTTACATGGTCTTTCATGACCTTTTTCCTTGATCAACTACGGGTTCCATAACCATAACTTTGGGACTACCAGACTTCTTCAAGAGTTTACATTAATGACAACTAATCTTTCAACAATCTTCCCCTTTGGCATTGATGGAAGCATTGATTGCATGGGAAAACTCATGCTCTTGCTCATGCTCCCCCTGTCTCCATTCATATTTTCCTTTTCTCTATTTCCATGCCTCTGTCTTTTTTTATCTCTCCCCCTTTGACATCAATGGAAAAGGGTAGTTCTCCTTAGGGATACTCATCCTGTCCGCAAGCCTTTTCTTTCTCTTCATGGTTCTTCTTTGTGTAAGTCTCTAATGTATATGAAAAGAATTCAAAATATTATTTACTTGTATTCTTCATGTCTTTTACTTCTCTCCCCTTTTTTGACTGTGTTTGATGTTGTGTGGATCACTGTGGGGTAGAAACTACTCCAAGTTTATGTCAAATATACTCAAAGTCTCCCTCGAAAGAGGTTTGGTGAAGATATCTGCAATCTATTGGTTTTTCCCAATGTACTCTAGCTTGATTTTCTTCTCTGTAACTTGTTCCCATAGAAAGTGATACTTGATCGAAATGTGTTTCGTCTTGGAATGCATCATTGGATTCTTGGATATACTAATGGCACTGGTGTTATCACAGAGTATTCAAATGGGATCGTCATACTTCACTTGCATATCCTACAAGGTTTGATTCATCCAGAGACCCTGAGTGCAACAAGGTGTTGTTGCAATATATTCTTCTTATGTTGTGGAAAAAAATATCAATGATTGTTTCTTACTCAAACATGATACCAAACACTCACCTAAGTAGAAGTTTGCTCCACTTGTACTTATTTTTTCATCAATTCCACTTGCCCAATCTGCAGTTGTGTAGGAAACCTAAGATAGACCATTTCCTTTTGGATATCATAATCCAAAATCTTGTGTTGCTTTGATATATCTGAATATTATTTTTACTTCCATAAGATGTGCTTATTTCAATGTTGCTTGAAATATCGTCACCTATCCAACTACTTTCATCACATTCGGTCTTGACGTTGTCACATAGAGTAAGCTTCCAATAATTGATCTGTAGATTCTCTGATCTGCATCCTTAGATTCGTCATCCTTGCTCAACATGCAACTGGTTTGCATAGGAGTAGTTATTGGTTTACAATCTTCCATTCCAAACTTCTTTAGCATTTCTCTGATGTACTTGATCTGGGAGATAAAAATACCCTCATCACACTGACATATCTATAATCCAAAAAATAAATTCAACTCATTAAGCAAAGACATTTCGAACTCATCCTGTCATCCTCTCTCCCAAAGATAATATCATCTACAAAGACTTCAATTATCAGTTTATTGTCTCGGTCCACTTTTATGTAGATATTGTTGTTTGCATTTTCCTTCCTGAATCCTTGTTGTTGTAAATACTTGTCCAATATTAAAAACCATGCTCTGGGGGCCTGCTTGAGTCCATATAATGTTTTATTCAACCTACAAACATAATATACCTTTTTTTAATAGTAGAAACCCTTCAAGTTGTCCAATGTAGACTTATTCCTCTAATTTTCCATTTAGAAAGGTTGAGTTTATGTCCATCTAATACACCTTTATTCTGTTTTAACATGCATAGGCTAAGATCAATCTTATTGCTTCCATCCTGGAAACTGGGGAAAAGGTCTCTTCAAAATATATACCTTCAATCTGAGTGTATCCTCTACACATTAACCTTGCTTTATTTCTGGTTACCTATCCATATTTGTTCAGTTTGTTTCAGAAAACCCACTTTGTATCAATCACATTCTTGTTCTTTGGTCTTGGAACCAGTCTGCATGTGTCATTATTCTCTATATGATCCAATTATTCATCCATAGCCTTGATCCATTGTTCATCTTTTTTCCCTCTTCAAAATCATTTGGTTCAACTACAGATAGCAGTGCTATATGCCTTTGTTTTGGTGAACATATTCTTCTTTGGGTTTCAACTCCTACATATTTATTCCCAATAATTTGTTCTGGTGGATGATTTTTATGCACTCGTCAGCTAGGTGTCTTGGGAGGTATTTGTTACCCATATTCCTATTCCTCTGCTTCTGGATACTCTTCTTCTTCTGGTGTTGCTTCTTCTTCTTCCACTTCTTCTTCTTTTAGACCTTCTTTTCCATCCTTCTCTTCGGTATTTTGTTCACATGTTTCTTCCATTATTACATTGATTCTTCCCACTATTTTGTTGAGTCTTGGACTAAAGCATTTATAAAAAAAAAAAAATTGTGAATACCCAACTAGTATACCCTTATCAACTCGGGAGTCAAATTTTCCAATCCTGCCATATTCTCTTTTGATATATCATTTGCTTCCAAATACTCTGAAATGCTTCAAAGTTGTCAGTCTTCCTTTCCATAACTCATAGAGAGTCTTATCATTGTTACTTTTGAGCAATCCTATGTTCAAGATATGAATTCTTGTATGTATTTCCTGTGCCCAAAAGATGTTGCTCAACTTGGAATATTTCAACATGGTTCTGGCAATTTCCTGTATTGTTTTATTCTTCCTTTCGACAAATTTGTTGAGGTGTCCTAGTTGTTGAGAATTGTCTTTTTATTCCATGTTCACCACATAAGTCCATGAATTCCTTTGATGTGAATTCTCCTCCATTTTCTGATCTCAAACACTTGATTTTCAAATCCATCTCGGTTTCAACCATCTCTTTGTATATCTTGAAGTGTTTGAATGCCTCTGACTTCTTCCTGAGAAAGAAAACTTCAGTCGTTCTTGTGTAGTCATCAACCAGTAGAATAAAGTATTGTTCTCCATTTAATCCTTTTTTTCTTGTCAGTCCACATATGTCAGTCTGTACAATCTCTAATTGTTTTGTTGTGGAGTGTTGGTTAAATCTCTGAGTTCTTACTTCTTCTTAGGTTGACCTAGGTTTGGATCTCAATAGGTTTCCAGCAAAACCCTCTAAAACTATTGGCCCCTCTAGTAAACCAAAAGGAAACATTGTGCGTAGAGTGCACAACGTAATCTCACCTGAGATAGCTCTATGGGCGACTGCAATACCCAGGTGTTTGCAGTCTAGGAATAAGTGGGGATCTCGGAGTGTATTTTATCTTTCTTTATGCAATAAAATTGTTATTGATTCAAGCATTTCTAAGATACATTCATATTTAGCCTTATGCATGCATGCTAATACATCTAGTTCATCATTCATTCATAAGCTAATCATTGACATAAATTAAACATTCAAGAAAAATCACATAGAACACAAGTTTTACCATGGTTCACCCCCTCCTGGGCTACGTCCACAAATATCTGGCTTCTCTGCTCTTTTATTTAATCTGCTACAAAATATGGTGGTGCGTGCATTAAATCTTGAATCATACAATCATGATGTGGTTAAGGAACCTATGAGAGGTGGACTAGATCACACCAGGCTCCTCAACCTGTGACCTAACCCTCAAAATATAGCTTAATTGACTCTTATACAACCTTATTACAATAGACGGTCTCTCAAAAATCATAATAATCGTCATCAACTCACCAACAACCAACAAAAATCACTTACAACAACTAACCCCCAACCTAGACCTCCTAGGTATTTATTTATACTATTTTTCAAGCTTATAGTCATTACAATCCTTATCAAAAACCCTAACCCTATCATGGTTAGGTTTGCGTTCTTGCGCACCACATTGATTTTACTCTTGCGTGCTACTTTTCCTTATTTTTCTACATGTTTCTTTCTTTCCATCTGTTGTGTGCGCTCCAAAATTAGGTCTTCCTTCCCAAAATTAGGTCTTTCCCAAAATAGATATTTTCTCCAAAAACAGGCATGTGCCCAGAATAGCCTTCCTTCTCAAAATAGGCCTACACCCAATAGCCCCCCAACACTGACATGTGTCTCTTCTCGAGCCACTCAGGTGGTGCACGCTCCCTGTACTTCCCTGTCCAAATAGAAGAACTTTTCTGCTAGTTCCTTTCCTGTTTCCCTCATATGTGCAGATTTTCCTGTTAGTGCCTCTAATGTCTACGTTGTTATCTCCTCTTACATTAATTTTGTGCCCTATGTATGTTCTTGTGCCATACTTGTCTTTTCTTCCTCCAACTGCGCAATCATTTGTGCTTCTTATTCTTGGAGGGGTTCCAATTCAGCCTATCTTTCTTGCTTCTTTGTCTACGGTGTTTTCAACTCTGTCTGTAGAGTCTTCATTTCTTGAGCTCCCTTCAAGCACTTTGTGATACTCATTTTTTTCTACCATTGATTTATCTCTTGTATGGTGGCATTGATTCTCTCCTCTTGTTGGTCCCACCATTGGACCTTTTCATCTTCTTCCAGAATAGTCCATATCTATGCAGTTATGTCAAACAGTTATTCTACTTCCATTGCTTCTTTCTCCATCTCAGCTATATGGAGTGAAGATCGGTGTTCTCTCTGTTCTCAGACCTTTGGAGGAGCCATAGGATTGAGCCTTTCTTTGAGATCCTCATTTTCTTTCTTATATATGTCAATTGTTTGTGAAATCATGTTGATATTCTCCTTTGCACTCCTCTCAGGTGCTTGTGCATTGTCTGGGATGCGATCATATACCGTTGTTAATCCCTATTCTATTTTATATGTGTGTTATTTCTCCTCCTCTTTCTCCGATGTCAGTTGGTCACATGTGATTTGTAACATTTCAGCGACTCCTCTACCCACCTCCAAGTTGCTTTCATCTGCACGGGCCCTAGATTTCACTTCTTGCATTGCACTGGCCTGGAGTTTGTATGGTTCCTTGGTGGGTTTTTGTGCCATGACAACTTCAAATTGCTCCATGTCCCCCATGGGTTTCTGCATAGTCTCCTGATCCATTCTGATCATTTTGCACGTAATTGTAAATGTCTCCTTTCCTTGTACTACAATTTGTACTATGTCCTCTCCTTTCTACGTAGGGGGTCGCTATGTCTTTTCCTATTATTTCATTGTGGTCTATGGTACTGCTTGGCTCCGTACTTGTTGTAGAGTTTCATGGACTTTAATGATCTTGGCCATAATCTGTTCTCTCTCTGCCTCTGCAATACGGACCACTTCTTCCCCCTTGTCTTGGACCTTGTTTGCGACTGACTCTACATCATCCTCTATCAGGGTGATGACTAGGTCTTCCGTGATGTACTTCCTCTTTTTGTGCACCTCTTTTTCCTATGCTAGATTTCTTATTGTATGTGATGGATTCACCCCACTTGTTGTACCCTAAACCATCTCTTCCCCAGCCTGTGAAGTATCCCCATTTATGGTCTGTGGCTAACTGCCTATCCTTGTTGTTGTTGTTGTCCTCCTTGGTATTTTTGGTACTATGCTGCTTTCAGACAACTAATTCTGCGCTACAACCTTTCTAGTATTATCGGCTGGGTTGTTTTTTCTTGTTGAGGAACCTGCTTCAACCTTGTCCTTGGGCTTGGAATTTTGTGTCATGATTGGCCTTGTTGTTGGTTTTGTTACTAGCAGCTGCCACTACGCAGGCCAGTCTTTGACTATCTAGTCAAATTCTTCCTTGGTGATGCAATATTTCATTTATAGCCATGCCTTCTTTGGATCCCTTGCGACCTAGATCCACATGTGGTGCCTAGATGCCTTGAACTTGGCTATCCCTTATCTCTCTTGGATTACCTCCACATGTATGTGTGACACATTAGTTGTGCATTATTGTATCTCTTCCAACAACATTGCAAAAATTGTGTTGTTTGCTTGTTGAGTTTTTTTATCCTTGACCTACCAGAGGGACTCATATCTAGTTGCATAACATTTTCCTTTATGTTGGCACCATAAGTCACCTCTAGATTGTTGTAGAGGTAAGCCTGATACCCATCAATTGTATGTCACAATGAATAGTTTAAAGGTGGTCTAATGGACGCAGACTCAGTATGGTATCATTCAAACTCATAAACTTGGTTGGAAAACACAATCAAGTGAGGTCTTTGTCTAGCTTCAGTCAGTAAGTTCGGTATAGTGGTGATTAGGGGGATGAACTTGAGGAGAGTGAAGAGGTTTGTTGTGGACATCCGATCTTCCAGCAGCCTAAGGAAAAGCTTCAAATACAAGATATTCTTGAATTCACGACATCAGGAAACTGAGAATGCTATACCAGTACTACAATCAAACATACATTACAAAACAGTCATAGAAACTCAACTAGATCATCCATGCTTGGGCTCTCAGTATCAGAGGGAAAAGAGAACACAAGAAACTGATTAAAAATGGTTGAAATGCCACTGTGATCAAACCTACATCACAAAAACATAACTGCCCTCGATTGGATCATCCATGTTCGAGTGTTTTAACACAGTTGTTACAAAGAGATGAAAGGAACCGAATTACATTAAACAAGAAGTCTCAAATGCATATACATAACCACAGAACCAGAGTGTTCATTAAAACTTTACAAATCGGGAGCTTAGCTCAACCATCGACCCTAAAAAAATATTACAATTGAGTATTTATACTAAGAACAACTTGCGGCTCATAGGGACATGATCGGACCACTGCATTCAAAGATTTTCATTTTCTTCTTCTTCTGTCAGACTGCACATGCTTTCCTCTATCAGACGCAAACTCAGACAGTATGGGCTTTACAGAAAATCCATGACAAGGAACTTTCGGCTGACAGTATGCCCCCCATGGCCAGGTCTTCCATGTTTTCCATTTATGTGGTGAAACGAGGTTTCAACCAACTTCCCCATTTTCATTAACTACCTTCACCAAAACTGGGACGAAATCTGACATCCATGAATGTTCTAGGCAGTGCCCATGATTCCTTTGAGTTAATTCTGATGCCCCGAGGCCGTGTAGATCTTTCTCTGTGATCAACTTGGGCACTTTGGTCTTTTGTGTAGCTCATTTTCATCACCCCATGCGACCTTGGGTCGTGACCTCGCGCTTATCCCATATGAAATATCAGGATTTCGCATTTCGAGAGTCTTCACCCCTCTTGATTCACAATGTCCTGATGCCCGAAACCGCGAAACGGTCTGTATGGATCAATGATCAGACCTTCTTAGGACTCGACAAACACGATCATTTCTTTGAACTCCCTCAGTTGCCCATCGCTTAGTTAGGTACTTACTTTTATTTTGGCCCCACCTTCCATGTGAACACGGGCTATGATCGTGGGCCCAACCTTTAGGCGCATTGCGATTTCGCGTTTCGCGATTTCACGAGGTGCGTCATGCTCAAACCTCTGAGTCACAAAATTGCGATCCCTCAGATCAGGTGCCACGCATCCCCTTCGATCGGACGACCCAGATCACATTGGCATTTTGGGACCTCATACCATCGACACTTCTCACCTTGACCCTTCCGGGAAGAATTTCTCTTTGGCTAGGATCCTGTGCTATGTGTCCTTCTTAAATAGACGGCCTAGATCATTTCATGACATCGCATTTCGCGAGTTCTCATAACTCGTCCTATTGACTTCTCCCTTCTGCAATTCAGTGAAACGTTAGTCTTGCGCCACGTGTCCTTCTGAAATAGATAGCCTAGATCATTTCATGAACTCGCGTTTCATGAGTTCTCATAACTCGTCCCGTTGACTACTCCCTTCTACGAGCCAGTGAAACGTTATTCTTGTGCCACGTGTCCTTCCTAGGATTTGCAGCTAAGATTAGCCTCGTAATTATGGAACTTTGTTCGACGCTAAACTTGGTGCAAATGCATGATTTTGATCATCTGATGGTCGTCGATCTGATCTGCTTGAAGGATCTCTATCATTGAAAGCTGATCTTTTCTCGCTCGCTTGATTTGTGTCCACATCAAACTTCTTCAAGTGTTGCGCTTGGTGGCTATGACTGGGGTTTGTGAATGTCTACTTGGATGACTGGTTGAAGGCTTGGGAAGCTAAAAGGATCAACAACAGGGATAAGGATAAAAGTGATCGTCGCTAGTGGAAAACATAACGGCTTAGGACCAATAGATTTCAGGCGATCCAATGAGGAAAACAGGTCAATCAAATGAGTGGATGCAAACAAAAGAAAGACTACAAGCCGGAAGAGAAAACCTATGATCGGGTTTGCAAAAGGAGGAAAGATGGACAAAATCACAGACCTAGGTAGAAAACACAACTCACAAGACTTTGACAAGTTTATGTGCTAACATTAGGCTCCATGGGGGATAGAGTCCTCCCTGCGAGGCTCTAAGAACTCCTTTCGCGGCTTCAGTGCCTTAGTGTTGGGTTGTGGAGTCTTTTATTAAAAAAAAAAAAAAATAAACATAAAACATTAATGGTATTTACAATGGTGGGACACCGACTGCAACTTTAAACAAAAAAACATTTTTAGGAAGTGCCCATTTACTAGGCCGCCAAAAACTTCATCTCCCTTCAAATTCTGCAACCTATAATTGTTGTTTGCAAATACTTCATAAATATTGAAGGGATTGATCCAAATGGCTTCAAATTTTCCATGCTTTCCCTTGTCTTGTCTGGGTGCATCCCATTTGAGTACTAGGTCTCCCGGCTGGAAATCCTCTTTTCTCTCCTTTCTGTCAAAGGCTTTCTTAATCTTCTGTTGGCAGTCGTGGGCTCTGTCCAATATCTTCTCTCTAGTATGTTGGACTTCTACCAACTGATGAATTCTCCTAATCATGTCATTAGGCTCTTCTTGGCAGTCTTGGAAGTATTTTTCTACAGGCAGGGCAAGCTGAGAAGGAAAAAATGCTTTTGTCCCATATACAAGCTGAAAAGGGGAAATCCCCATAGACCTCTTTGTTGCTACTCTACCATCCCATAGGGAAAATTTGAGCTTTGAATCACATGATTTTTTTTTCCTCTAACAATCTTTTAATAATCTTTATAAGGCTCTTATTAGAGGACTCTGCTAATCCATTTCCTTGCAGATATTAAGGGGTAGAGTGGATCAACGAAATTTTGAACTGCTCACAGAATTTGATCAATGGTTCGGCTTTGAAGGATGCAACATTATCAGTGATGATTATGTTCGAACAACCAAACCTTGCCATAATATCTTCAAGAAAATTGATGATCACCTGGTGAAAAAATCTATTGTAGTTAAAATCCATCTATGCTGACCACTTGAAGGAGGATGAATGTCCCCGATAAAATCTAGGCCCCATTGCTGAAAGGGTCCTGAAGCTATTATAGGCTTCAATGGTCGGGACTTGAGTTGTTGCTTTCTAGAGAATTTCTGACATTTAATACAAGCATTGATTTTCACACAGGCATTAGCTAATAGAGTAGGCCAGTAATATCCATCCCTGAGAATTTTGTAGGGTGTGGTTTTCCATAAGTGATGTCCCCCACAGAGGCTATCATGGAAGTCAAATATAATTTTTTGGGCCTCTTGTGGGTCTAAACATCTCAGAAGTACTCCTAGAGGGTCTTTCCAATACAGAACCTGGTTGACAAGACAATATCTGATATCTTTGAGCTTTAAATATCTTGCCTTTATTTTCCCCATTCCATCAGGAGGCCTTAACTCTTTCAAAAAAAATATAATGTCTTTGTACCAGGTACGTTCTGCCAATGGGGGGTTATCCTGTGTATTTTTATTAGACGCTTCAACCTGCTGATTTTTTGAGCAAGTTTTGATGAAGTTAACCCCCAAAGATTTATAAATAGATTCATCCAATAGCTTGGCTAAACCTTGGCCTTTAACTATCTTGGTGGGTTTTATCTCCAGATCAAATTCGAGGATTTTGGTAATCCACTTGCTCATTTTCTCGTCTGTCATGCTGAATGAGAATGTCCTTCACAAAAGTTGAAGGAACATACGCTATGATTTTTTAATGCAGAACATAGAATCTAAAATCTTTGAGAGCTTTCACCAAGGCATATGCCTGCTTCTCCATGATGTCATATCTGATCTCTGCATCCCTCAATGCTTTGTTGAAAAAGGAAATAGGTTGTTCCATCCCTACATCATTCTTTTGCAGTAGAAGAACTACCACTATGTCAAAAGAAGCAAAAGAGAAGATCAGAAAATCCTTGGAATAATTGGGACTAATAAGCATAGGTGCCTTAGTCAACGCCTTCTTGATCTGGCTGAAGGATTCTCAGGACTTAGCATTCCACTTTACTTCATTCCCCTTTCTGAGCATGGTTGTGATATGTTTCACTAATTCATCAAAATTTGAAACAAACCTTCTCAGAAAATTAATTTTTCCCAAGAAGGACTGAAATTCCTTCTTGGATCTGGGAAGTGATAGAGATTGAATAGCTTCCACCCTATTTGAATCAATTCTGACCCCATCAGCTGATACTATGTGCCCTAACAACTTTCCCTCCTTCATGGAAAATAAAGACTTCTTTAGATTTAGGAAAAGACCAAACCTTCTGCATTTTGAGAAGACTTTCCTCGGATGTTGACAATGTTATTTATCAGATTTGGAGAAGATTGTTATGTCATCCAAATAAATGATCATGAATTTATCTCTTTCTCCGATGAAGGCTATGTCCATGGCTCATTGAAAGGTTGCTCCTACGTTCATCAATCCAAAGGGAATTTTGGCATACATGAATGTGCCCCAAGGAGTGGTGAAGGTTGTCTTTTCTCTGTGTTCAGGAAGAATAGAGATCTGGTTGTAGCCATAAAATCCATCAATCATGGAAATTATGGATGCGCCTGTCACCCTCTGCAATATGTGTTCCATCTTTGGAAATGGGTTATTATCCTTCTTAGAGCTCCTGTTCAGATTTCTGAAATTGGCGCACAGTCTAATTTCTCCACTCTTCTTTCTCACTGGGACCAAGTTGGTTACCCATTCAGAATATCTCAAAGGGACAATGATTTGGGCATCCAGTAGTTTATTTACCTACTTTTCCATAATACTTAGCAACATAGGATCTATTGATCTTAGTTTCTACATAAATGGTTTGGCTTCCTCCTTTAGTGGGATCTTGTGCTCAATGACACTAGTGTCATATGTCTTGAGGTCTTCATAGGTCCAGGCAAACACATCAGCAAATACTTTTAATAGCTCAGCATACTCATCTCTCTACTCCCTTGACAAGCTATTCAACAACTTGACAAACTTTGCATCTTGTTCTGTGCCAATATTTCACTCATCCACATCAACATCATCATTTGATATTTTACCCTTTACTGCCACATGATTTCTGTCAAATAATGTTTCTAAAGGGAGTAGTCCCTTGGGGATGTGATTTCTTGGTAACTACATAATATGATGATCAACAATTTTGTTCAGATAAATATTAGTGTGGGGATCTACTTCAAAATCAAGATCTTGATCAATGTGTAATGCAGAAAACTCATCAGCAGTTTCTAGGAACCTTTTGACTTCGAGATCATCGTCAAACACCTTCCAATGCTTGACATTGCCAGGTATAGAGGGCCTGTATTTCACTTCTACATCATACCTGACTTTAGGTGGCAGTGGGATCTTGAACTGGCTCATTGAAACGGCCAAAGAATCAACCATAGTATTTTAATCTCTTGGAATAAATGAAATGTTGAAGGCTGAGAAGAAATTGTCAATGAGGTCCCATAATTCATTCCTGTAACTTCTGAGCCGAGGGTGTTTGGCCTGATAAACATTTCTAATCTGCTGAACAATCAACTCGACATCCCCAAACATTGATATATCTTCAATCCCCATGTCTTTTGCATCCCTTAAGCCCAAAATAAGAGCCTCATACTCTACCACATTATTGGTGGCTTCAAATTCCATCTTGTATGATAGAGATATAATTTCTTGAGAAGGTGAAACAAAGACCACTTTGGCGCCAGAAGCATCCTTAGAGGAGGCTATATCAAATAACATATTCCAAATAGAATTTATTGGAGGAGAATCCTCACTGAGAGTAATGGGCTTTCTGATTTCAAGAGGTGGTTCAGGGGTGTCGGTGAGCTGTAATAAACTAGTCCCCAAATCAGTATCTAGGGAGAAGATAGGGTGATTGGTGGGGTCTGCCTCATCACTAATAATGTAGGCCAACTGAACTTCTTTGTACAATATTCTATGATCCCCTCTGAACACTGGAATGGTAGCATATGTGAGGTCCATCTGCAAGGTTCCCCCAAGTCTTTAAATCCAAGATCTTGACAAGAGCATGTCGAACTTGGGAGGAACATCGGCCACCAAGATATCCATGATCACACTCTTCATGGGTAGTTGAAACAAGGTCACAACCAGATATTTGATGACCCCAAGTAATTCCACCCTCCTTGAATCAAAAGAATATAAATCATGATAAGCTTTTGTGATTTCTAGCCCGAGTTCTTCCATGACAGTCTTGGGCATGAGATTATGAGATGCCGCTGAATCCATTAAACAGTTATGAAGCACCTTATCATGTATGTTCAGTGACGCATAGAAAGGAGGGGATGAATTATATATATCTTCTACCATAGGACCTAGGATGACCACTGGTTTTTCATCTTGGAGATTTACTGAGTCTGCGGAATGACAAGATGGCTCAGGTTGCAGTAGCTTAGAGATTTTTTTAAATATCCATGTTTGAATATCTCTGAAAGGGGCACAGGGATCCTAATATTTTGAATTTCATGCTCAAAGTTGAAGGAGGAAAGGGGCCTCAAAATTTCTCTCACTTCTGGGACGGGGTCTTTAGGTATCGGTGAGGGGTTCTGAGATTTTTTTTCTTTGTTGTTATTTGTTGCATCTTTAGCAGGATTCTCTGCTCTGGAAGGCTGATCAGGAATGTCAGACTTCCCTTCTTTCTTCTAAGACCTAAGGTTGTATTTATTGGGACTGCTACTGGCCTTCTCACCCTTACTTAGCTCATTTATTTGACTGTTCATGACAGATTCCTCGTATGCAGATTGAGTTAAATGGGGAAATGGAGAGGTGTCTCCAATACAATGAATTTCAGGATCAATCTCTTCTTCCTCTCTTTCTTCATCAACAACAAGGTTATTTTGGAGGGGGGGTTGGATTTTCCGATCATCCCTATCTTTGTTTCTGGTCTCTCTCAAGAGTATTTGAGGGGCATTGTTGGGTCTTATGAAACCGGCTCGGTTATTAACATTTGGGACATTTTTATAACCTCACTTCCCTTCAAATTTCATCTTTTCCATTTCTACCGACAGGGACTTCACCATCTTGGTTAATTCACCTACTTGAGCGTGGGGGGCAGAAGAACCAGAAGTTGAGGCCTCAGATATTCCTCTTCCTCTATCATCTTTATTCCTAAGTCTGTCAACTGCTAAGACATTGGATTCTACCTCCAGGGTTGCATCTTGCATATGAGCCAGGGAAGTGACTCTTCTTTCTCTCAATAGGAGGCAGAAATCAAGTTCAAAAGCACTAGCGTAAGTGATTTTAGCAGAGGCTTCTGTAGGATTTATCTCAACAGGGATCTTATTGTACATTTTGTTGAATCTTTTGGAGAAATCAAAAACTAATTCTCCATCTTTCCTCTTTAGGGACCCGAACTCAGTGATATAATACATAAAATCCTTTTTATCCCCCCACTCCCTTAGGAAAACATCGTCTAGAGCCTCAATCCCATCAATATATCCAGGATTCAATCCCCTAAACCATTTCCTAACCTCACCATATAGGCTTTGGACAAAGACTGTCATCCAGACATCCTCGTTTCAGTATTCGGATTGTTTGCATAACTGTAGAAGGTAGCAAGGTGCTCTTCAGTAGTTATGTCTTCTTCTCCAATGAACTTGAGCATGTATTTTAGGTAGTCTTCAGTAGGGAGAGCATTCATGGGTTGAGGTAAGACTAGGGAGGCATATCTAACAGCCACTATGGCATCCATTTTGTTTCTAAGAGGATTGAAACCTGCCATTGGGATGATAGGTGGAGGAGAAATAGGAGGGGAAGGGATTCAAACAGGGGAGATTGGAACAGAGCTTCTAAGAGGAAAAGGAAACAACAGAGGATTTGGAGAAAAGGCTACAGGGATAGAGGGAACATAGGTTTCCCTTTCTTCAAAATCAGTAGCTCTAACGAGAGGAGGAGTAATAAAACTTGGAGTAGGAAAATAGTCTGAGGTCTGGAGTCTAGACCAAGGTACAACTTTAAGGGAACTAGGAGTGACAAAGATTTCTCCTTCCAATACAAAACCAGGAGGAGAAAACTCAACAGGAACACTCCCAAACTTTAAACTTCAGGAAACTCCAACAAATGGTCTAACAGGAAAATGAGGAGCAGATATCAGAGTTTCTACAATGGGATAATGAAAATCATCATAAATACATGGTTCAGTAGTAGAAGTACCTTCTCAGAGGGATTTTCCCTTTCTAATAATTTTCTTTGGGTCAGCTTCAAGTGTTGCTAAGGGAAAATGCAGAGTAGACCTCGTGTGTCTACCTCTGGAAGCCACAGTTGAAATAGTGGAGTCGCGAATGGATTTGCCTAAATGGAGTCACCAGGTGCAGAGTGCAATATTTGATGTACCAAGTTCTGATGCACCTTCATAACTAGTAAGATTTGTCATTCAATCCCAGGAAAAATATTCAATTTCATCCCTGGAAACGGTGCCAGAATGTTAGCACCAGAAGTCACCTCTAGATTGTTGCAGAGGTAAGCCTGATACCCATCAGTTTTATGTCACAATGAATAGTTTAGAGGTCGTCTAATGGATGCAAGCTCAGGATGGTATCATTCCAACTCATAAAAATGGGTTGGAAAACACAAGTAGGTGAGGCCTTGGTCTAACTTCAGTCAGTAATTTCAGTATAGTGGTGATTAGAGGGAAGAACTTGAGGAGAGTGAAGAGGTTTGTTGTGGACATTCGGTCTTCCAACAGCCTAAGGAGGAAAATATTCTAATACAAGATCTTATTGAATTCACTACTTCAGGAAACTGAGAATGTTATAACAGTACTGCAATCAAACATACATTACAATACAATAACAACAACCTGACAAGATCATCCATGCTTGGGCTCTCAGTATCAGAGGGAAAAGAGAACACAAGAAACTGATTAAAACTGGTTGAAATGCCACTGTGATCAAACCTACATCACAAAAACATAACTACCCTTGACTGGATCATCCATGCTTGAGCATTCTAACACAATTGTTACAGAGAGATGAAGGGAACTGACTTACATTAAAAAAGAAGTCTCAAATGCATATACATAACCACAGAACCAGAGTGTTAATTAAAACTTTACAAATCGGGAGCTTAGCTCAACCATCGACCCTAACAAAATATTACAACTAAGTATTTATACTCAGAACAACTTGCGGCTCTCAGGAACATGATCAGACCACTGCATTCAAAGCTTTGTGTTTTGTTCTTCTTCTGTCAGACTGCACATGCTTTCCTCTGTCATACGCAAACTCAAACAGTATGGTCTTTACAAGAAAATCCATGACAGTGAACTTTTGGCTAATAGTCTACCCCCCATGCCCAGGTCTTCCATGTTTTCCATTTATGTGGTGAAACGAGGTTTCAACCACCTTCCTCATTTTCATTAACTACCTTCACCAAGACTAGGACAGAATCTGACATCCATGAATGTTCTAGGCAGTGCCCATGATTCCTTTGAGTCAATTATGGCGCCCCGAGGCCGTGCAGATCATTCTCTGTGACCAACTCAGGCAGTTTGGTCTTTTTCATAGCTCCTTTTCATTGCCCCACATGAACTTGGTCCGTGACCTCATGCTTATCCCATATGAAATATCAATATTTCATATTTCGGGAGTCTTCACCCCTCTTGATTCACAATGTTCTGATGCCTGAAACCGTGAAATGGTTTGTACGGATCAACGGTCGAACCTTCTTAGGACTCAATGGGCACGATCATTTCATTGAACTCCCTTAGTCGCTCATCCCTCGGTCAGGTGCTTACTTTTCTTTTGGCCCCACCTTCCATGTGAACACAGGTTGTGATCATGGGCCCAACCTTCAAGCGCGTCGCGATTTCATGTTTCGCGAGTTCACGAGGTGCTTCATGCTCAAACCTATGAGTCGTGAAATTGCAATCCCTCAGATCGGGTGCCACACATCCCCTTTGATCGGACGACCCAGATCACATAAGAATTTTGGTGCCTCATACCATCGACACTTCTCACCTCGACCATCCCGGGAAGACTTTCTCTTTGGATCGGTTCCTGTGCCACGTGTCCTTCTGAAACAGACGGCTTAGATCATTTCATGACCTCGCATTTCATGAGTTCTCATAACGCGTTCCATTGACTGCTCCCTTCTTCGAGTCAGCGAAATGCTATTCTTGCGCCACATTTCCTTCTGAAACAGATGGCCTATATCATTTTGTGACCTCGCGTTTCACGAGATCTCATAACGCGTCTCGTTGACTACTCCCTTCTGTGATTCAGTGAAACGCTAGTCTTGTTCCACGTGTCCTTCCCAGGATTGATGGTTCAGATCGGCCTCACAATTTTGGAACTCTGTTCGACGTTAAATTTGGTGCAACTGCATGATTCTGACCACCTAATAGTCATTGATCTGATCTACTTGAAGGATCTATGTCGTTTAAAGTTGATATTTGTCCACTCGCTTGATTTGTGTCCACATCAAACCGCTTCAAGTGTTGCACATGGTGGCTATTACTAGGGTTTGTGAATGGCTACTTGGATGACTGGCTGAAGGCTCAGGAAGATAAAAGGATCAGTGACATGGATAAGTAGAAAAGTGATCACTGCTAGGGGAAAACAAAAGGGCTAAGGACCAATAGCTTTGAGGTGATCCGATGAGGAAAAAAGGTTGATCAAACAAGTGGATGCAAATAGAATAAAGACTACAAGCCGGAAGATAAAACCTATGATAGGGTCTGCAAAAGGAGGAAAGATGAACAAAATCATAGACCTAGGTAGAAAAAAAAAATCACAAGACTTTGACAAGTTTATGTGCTAACACTTTCCTATCCAAGAAAGATGAGAATTGTGGATCATGCCACCCTGCCAAATCTATAAGAATGATCAACCAGGAGTAATGGAACTTGATTCCATTATCCTACGCATCTCTATAATCTATCAAAAATTGGTTCAGCGGGTATGGTTCCCAGCTGAACATTACTCCTTTCACACACTGTGTGGCTATTTTTTGAATCTCTTCTCTAACTACTTATTGGGCTAACCCAGGTTCAAATATGAACAAGCTTCCAAAAAATCCCTTTAAAACTATCATCCCTCCTGGTAAACTAGAAGGCAACACAACACACAAGTGTATTGCGCAATCTCACCTGATATAGTTCTATGGGTGAATGCAATGCTCAGATGCTTGCAGTATAGGAAAGAGTGGGGATATGGGATTGCAATTCATCTTATTAAGACTTGACCTGGTATTTCTTCATATTATTTTTAAGATCCATTCATCTATTGAGATTATGCATTCATTCTAACAAATCTAACATATAACAGATCTCATAAAATTATGCATTCATCAACTAACTACTTATAGAAAATAATTATGAAAAAAACACATCACATAACATAGGTGTTATCATGGTTCAACCCTTCCTGGTCTACGTCCACAAAGATCAGGCTTCTCAGGCTCATTTATTATGGTTCTGCAATATATGGCGACATGTGCACTACAACTTTGAGGTTGACTAGATCGCACCAGGCTCCTCAACTTGTGATCTAAACCTCAAGGTCTGGCTACTTTTCTCCCCTATAGCTCAACATCTTACTAAAATGGTATCAAAACTTACAATAGTTTCCTTGACTTAACAGACAAAAACTTATCAAAGAAAAACAACAAAACAACAACCACACAACCACCATGACCTAGACCTCCTAGGTACTTAATTATAATAGTTTTTTAGCTCATCGACCATTACAATCTCCTACAAAAACTCTAACCCTAATGTGGTTAAGTTTTCCTACATGCATGCCTTGCATGCTTTCCTCACACATGTTGTTTTTACTTCATACTTGTTAGCACTCTGTAAATTTCCAAGAGGCTGACACAGAAGAAATCCACAAAATGTAACTTTATCCAACCACTTTTGAAGCTGGGATCTAGCCCTTCCAACTTCAGAGAGGGATCTCTCTATATGATTTAGCTATGTTTCAAAATTTTAATATTAGGCTAGGTAAATAAATAGGTCGGTTTTGTTGTTATAATGTTTGTCGAATTGGTTGAGACAGTCTACACATCCATTGGTCTATGGGGTGTGTGTTTAAATAAAATATGAAATCCAAACCAGAAACGCAGAGGGAAAAAATTTCATAGGGAGAGATAATATAATCACTGGATTCTTTAGTAGCTTAAATGATGAACAACAGAAAAGATCAGAAAGATAATTTCAACAAAGAAGCAGTTAAGAATTTCTTTATTGAAAACACCAGCAGATAAAACACTAAAATCTTTCGAGTCAGAAATAGGGTATACGAGATAAATCCTGCAACATTCGTTACTCTTAAAGATTAGATTCAGAAAACAATATGATAAGAAAGAGAGAATAACATTCAACTTAGAGAGAAAAACATCACCAGTGACTACACGCAAGAATCCTGTAAAAGTGCCTCCTTTTTATTAATGGAAGATCTCTTCAAAAATATTACAGTCTGATAGCGTCAGGGTGTGAAGATCAACAACCCTCAATACTTCGAAAGATGAAGTATTTATAACTCAAATTACAAATGTTCCTATCATTAATGACCAGGACGTGCTAAATATATTTTTAGCCTAACTAATTTAACAAATTTCCTAAATCTAGGAACTGCTTGATGATGTGGTATAACTGCACGTTGATTTCTGGGTGGGTCGTTGATGAAGCCTCTGCACGATCTCATATGACTGGAAAAATGACTGGACTGGGATAGCATATCTGCAAATCGATCAGATCACAGAGTTCCTCCAATCTGAGATGACTGGGCACGTTGACTTTGAGAAGTCTTCGATACACTTCGTCCATTTCTGTGTACTTGGCGAATGTTGGCTTGGTGAGGAAGATGTATCAAATCTCGTGTTGGATGATGATGTCCCACTGAAGGGCATCTAGAAATGCCTTGCCAGTGATTCTCCCTTGAATCCCTGCAAACTTTGAACTGTCCTTAGACACATCAGCCAATCTCTTCTTGTAATCTGGGAGTGTCATCGATTTATCATTGATTACCTTCAGACCAGGAAGACCTTTCTTCTGGAGAGCCTCAATCTTACTGAAGAATCTTTGTAACCCCAGGTCCATGGCCTAAACCTTTTCTTCCAGATGAAGCATTAATCCTCTCTTGGTCAAAACTCTTTTGACCTCAAGGATGGTCTCTGTTCTGTCTTCGATTTTCATCTCTTCTAGTTCTTCCCTGGCCTTAGAATTGAGGAACTTGATGATCTCGTTCGCCTGTGTTGGCATGTCTCCCAATTCACTCTGATCTTCTCAATGGCCTGTTTTCTTCTCTGTACCAATTCATTCTGCTCGAACATGATTTGTATCATGGGCCATATCTCGTTCATGGACTTAGTTATGTATGTCCATACACTCTCTTTAACCTCAACCAAAGTCTTTCCTGCCACTGTTTGCTTCCAGAGTTGTTGTAGCTCCTGCTTGAGCTGCTCTGTCACCTGCTTTTCCTTGGAGAGGCTAGTCTGAAAGGAAGATTTGAGTTCCTGCAGGTTCTCAATCTCCTTTTTTAGCTTGCTGATCTCTGTCTCCTACAGGTTCATCTTTTCCATGGACTTATCCAGGTCGGTTGTCTTCTCCTGGGATGTCAATGGAGTTGCGGATGGGACTTCGGTCACTGATGCTATGCTCACTCCTGAAATTGGAATAGCACTCAATGGAATGACTTCCATCGGCTTCAGTTGCTCTTTCTCTTTTAATAGTTTCTCTATATCAGCTTCCATTTCTTTAAGCTGTGCATTCTTCTCCATGAACAGCTTGATCAGTTCATCTTTCTCTCCTTCTTTCTCTCCGATCTCCTTCACCTATGAATCCTCTGTAGGAGGGAGCTTCAGTTGCTTCCTCAAGGATGCTATGTCAGCATTCTTCTTCTTTATCATTTCCTCAGTTGCTTTCACGTTTGAAGGATCATAACCGATCTTGAGGACCAGCTCCTCCAATGTCTTGATTTTGTTGTCCTTGGCAAAGGACGATATCTTTTCTAACTTTAATTGTGTTTGAAAGTTGTTCAGGGACACTTGCAGTTTGGATGTAGAAGTGGAAGCATGATCGAGTGTGTAAAAAACCATTTCCCCTGTCTGCTTATGCAGATCCATCTGATCAGCCAGATGCACGTTCTTCATCTGGAATTCGAAGGTGGCCCTCTTGTAGTCAGTGATCACCTTTGGATCTGGTACCTGTGCCTGGAGGAATTCCATGTGCATTCTACCCTTCTCAGTGTCGAATGTTGATAGCAACCTGTGTTGTGCAATCGACGTTTGCTTCCAGAATTGGGCACAAGTATTGTTGGTCAGGGTTTGGTTCCTTTTCTTGATCAGCTCATACTTCTCGAAGATACTCAGCTTCGTTCCCACCTTGCCTGGCTGGGTGGTCAGTGGAGGATCTGTTGATTTTTCCATCACTGCTGAGGTTATGGCCTTATGGAGGCTCGAACCGAAGGTCTGCCTATCAACCTTGGTCGTTGTTGTAGACGGGGCTTCTTTTTCTCCGGTCGGGCCAGGAACTAAAATTGTCTTAGGCCTCTTAGTATGCAGCTGGAACTCTTCGGACGATACCTCCCTGACAGGCGGAGATAAATCTTGTCGAGGCCTCTTCTCTTTCAGGACCTGTGGCGTGGTCGTTTGTGACACAGTGGCTGGGGGATCCTGCTGTTGTACTTCGACCAATGTGTTGGGCTCCCAGGCTGTCTGATTTTCAAACTTCTCAACTTCAGGCCTAGACTCATGAATGTATGGGATGTTTTTGTTCTTCACTCTCATCTCTGAGATGATCCCACATGGATCATAATGCCATGGGAAGCTCATGAAGAACTTCATCTCCCTCAGCAGCCTGTCTGCTTCTTCCCCAGTGCCACGATTGTTACAGATGAAGGAGCCAATCTGCCCCTTGATTATAAGCTGCTGCTTTTTCTTCAATGACACAAAGTGGATATCATCGGAATTTATAATCTGCCTTATATATTCCAAAGCAAAAATCCTGACAGACAGATACTTGGGCATCTTATATAATGCCAACTCGCACTCGTATACTCTGATATCGGTGTAATCCTAGTATAAAAACCAATCACCCGTCTTTGTGTTATCCGAGATGTGCAGGATCCTCTCAACTTCATCGTTTATTCGAGGCTCAGGCCTGCCACTTAGCATACTTACCACAGGGTGGTAGAATTGATCAATGAACTCCTTGAAGCTATACTCTATGGAGTTGTGCTTGAGCAAGGAGGTCCATGCTGTGATTGCCTGAGGTCTACCATCTCCATCCATCTTCTGCATGGAAAAGCCAAATTTATTTGCCTGGAAGAAGACGAACAAGTATGCTAGTATCGATGAATATTTGAACATGCCTTCCGTGCTAAAATTCATGAATTGTTCATGAATATTGTTTGCCAAGAATGTGCTGAAGTCAAACTGGGTGGTGAGCTTTTCATCGGTAGAGAAGATGGATAGAAAACCCAGAATGGGTTCATCTACCCACTGATCAGAATAATATCCTAACAAAGCACAAAGGGATGAGATGACCTGGTTTCCTTTAGTTGAGAACATGGAATATGGATAAGGAGGATTTGTGGAGGGGAATTGAGCGGATGTGGGAAGGAAAAGATCGAATATTTGAGCTCTTTGGGGGAAATTCATTTTCTGGTACAACTCTGTGAGGATTTCCAGGTTGAAGGGAGACGCAGAGTCGGCTCGGGGGATTTGCATCATCTGGTCTATGGACTCGGGTGTGATGAGGAAAAGGATCTCTCTGGATGAGGAGACGATGGCTCTTTGTTCGGGAATATAGTGGGCTTGACACTTGAGAGCAAATTCGGGAAAATGGTGGATCTGAGGGAAAAGGTAGAGGGGTAAATTGGACTCCCAAAGTCCAATTTCATCACTCTGGTCCAGGAAAACTTCCCTAAGCCACGACTGAAGGTATGAGAAATCAAAATCACATTTTGTATATGCGATTAATCGGTCTTTGTCAACCAGTGGGATCCTGTCCAGGTTGACAGGAGGCGGGAGAAACAGATTCTCCTCTCCTTTTGCTTGTTTGGATTTTAGTGCCATTTCTGCAACAGTACCTGCAATAAAACAACGTTAGTGGGGGGTGACTGATTGTGGATGAGGGCAACTGACTGTAATGGAGGAGTAAATGGTGTAAAAAAATCTCTGGTGCGATGAGTGGTAAATGGTGGGAAAGGGAGAATAATGGTAGTTTTAAGTAAACGGGGGGTCGGTTGGGCGCGGGAGACAGGTTAGCTGGATAACGGATAGGTTATCCAGTAATAAATGGCCAATGGATCATTTGAGGGTGAGATGTCGGGTGACGGTGGCTGAGGGATACGGACGGGTGACATGGCGGCTATTGATTGGAGGTAAAATTCATAGTAAGGGGCTTGCCACGAGCGAATGGGGGGGAAGGACTGACAACAGTTATGGGGACATGACCATTTCAGGAAAGGTGAAGGTGACGTACAGAGGTGATGGAGGTCTGTCAGATAGCAGGAGATGATGGGACTCGGGGCCATTAAAATGATGCCACGTATAAAGAGGAGCTCGCCAGAGGGAAGATTCCATTCCGGACCCCCCCTTGGTTAAAAGCAGATCATTCGGGGGGGTCCGAAAAGAACTTTGAGCCATTGATCTAAGTGCCTGTTTCCTGGCCGCAGATCTTTGCACGCCTTTTATCACACATTCCGGACCCCCCCCCTCCATTAAAGGAAGAACGGATGGGGGGGTCCGGAATCCAATGTTGACCGTAGATCTGCACGCTCGATCCTGGGTCGTCCATATGCACGTGGGTCTTATCAGCGATTCTGGACCCCCCCCCCCTCCGTTAAAGGTAGAACGGTCGGGGGGGTCTGGAATGATCTGTCCATCGTAGATCTGGGGGCGATCATCTGGACCATTGATACATGATCGAAGCATAAGTGAGGGTGCGGACAAAACATGCGCTAAGAAAACTTTGGATAAATGATTTTTCATGGGTTTTCTCCAAACTTTTCATGACTACACCACCATGGGGCTCGATCAAACAATCTTTTAAGCATCTAAAACATGGTGCAACATTTACATCAAGCTGGTTTTATTAAAATGAAGCAATGAGGTAGCTAACCTATATTCTACCCTAGTTTCATATGATAGTTAACCCAAATTAGACTGTTGGGTTAAGAATTTACTCTACCCTAGGGCTATCTGACCAGGATTAGATAGTCTGGCCAGATTTATTCACTAATCTAACCTAGACACTTTGGCTAAGATTAAATTGTTTATCCAAACTCATTCACTACCCTATCAACATCAATTCAAAAAGAACTTGGCCATGCTTGAAAGGTATGGACCAAGTTACTATTATTGCATGGGGCTTTCATTGAATTATTTTATGCCCTCATTCCTTTTCTTTTTCTTTTTTTCTTTTCTTTTCTTTTTTCTTTTCTTTTTCAAATTATTTGTAGAATGAAAAATCATTTGTCAACAAAATACTAGAGACAGATAATATCCCAGTCACCAGTTGATCCTATAACTTATAGGGTGATAACAGCGGCTTCACCTGGGGATGGTACTTGCCCTGTGAAGTGCCAAGAATACTGCTTCCTGTCATTTTGAAATTTTTTTGCCTCGTGTCCTTCGTTGATTGATTGGTTTTACTCTCAAAAATTAGAAGAACAGTGGTCAGCAGCTTAGGGCCTTCTCTTCAGGCTTCAACCAACTGATTAATGTTATTCACTCAAAAAATGTAGGTGAAAAAATAAAAATGGTATGTACAATGGTGAGTGGAACTCGAGCCTCTACTGAGGTGGAACATAATGCTTCAACATTCTTCCATTTATAGGTCCTCCTGGCAGATCTGTCCCATCAGCGTTGTTTAGCAAGAAAGCGTTGTTCCCCCTGAATGCTTGAATCATGTATGGACCTCTCCACAGACTGTCAAATTTTCCATGCTTTCCCTTGTCTTCATTTCTGGCGTCCCATCTCAGCACCAAATCTCTGAGCTCAAAATCGTCTTCCTTTGTTCTTTTGTCAAAAATATTCTTGATGCTTTCTTGGATTACCTGAGTCTTGTTGAAAACTTCTTCCCTGGACTGCTGCAAATGGATCATCTGGTTGATCCTTCTCTGTGAGTCATTTGGCTCGGCTTGTACCTCTTGAAGCAACTTCATGACAGGGACTCCTAAGGAAGTGGGGAACACTGCTTCAGTTCCATAGACCAGCTGGAATGGTGACATATCGATTGACCTCTTGGTGGTCAGTCTGTCAGCCCACAAGGAAAACACCAACTTGTTATGCCACGATTTCTTGTTTTCCTGCAACGTTTTCTTGATGATATTTACCAAGGTTTTGTTTGAAGATTCCGCCAACCCATTCCCCTGAGGGTAGTAAGTTGTGGAATGCCCCAGACCAATGTGATACTAGTTGTAGAAATCTATGAGCTTCTTCGACCGAAAAGCAATTGCATTATCAGTTATAATCTTTCTAGGACAACCAAAGCGAGACAATATATTATTTTCATTGAATTTGATAATAACAGAGTTAGTGGCTTGCCTTCTTGGTAATGCCTCGATCCATTTGGTAAAATAATTGGTGGCAGTGAGAATCCACCTGTGATGGCCTGAAGAAGGGGGGTGTATTTCTCCAATGAAGTCCAGTCCCCATTGTTGGAAAGGGGCTTCAACTGAGATCGGTTTCAGGGGGAGAGGAAGGAGTTTCCTTTTGTCTTCAAACAACTGACATTGATGACATGCAGTCACTTTATGATGTACATCAGCGAACAGGGTGGGCCAATAGAAACCAGCCCTGAGGATTTTTTTGGTTGTGACCTTCCAGTTCAGATGGCCACCACATTCTCCTACATGAAATTCTTGTAACACGTTGTCAGCTTCATCTTTCAATAAACGATTTAACAGAATGCCTCCAGGATCTTTCTAATACAAATTACCTTCTAGAATACAGAATTTTAAGGCTTTCAACTTTAAAAATCTAGCTTTAGTCTTAGTCAAACCAGGGGGAGCTTGTAAATTTTGCAAAATGAATATAAGGTTTGCGTACCATGGAGAGTTGAGAAATACCTCTCTCAAGCTTGGGGTCGCCATCTCGCCCTGTTCATCTACTGCAGCTAAAAAATTAATGTCAAGAGCATGGAAATTCGATTCAGCCATTAATTTTGCTAGGCCTTGACCTTTGATTAGTTTTGTAGGCTTAATCTCTATGTCGTATTCTAAAATGACAGCAATCCATTTTCCTCTTCTTCCATCTGGATTGTCTTGGGTCAAAATGTCTTTTACTACCGCATTCGGAACATATGCTATGGTATGAGAATGGAGAATATAGACCCTAAAATCTTTCATAGCTTTCACCAAAGCAAAAGCTTGTT
Source organism: Picea engelmannii (assembly GCA_009831015.1). Classification (NCBI taxonomy): domain Eukaryota; kingdom Viridiplantae; phylum Streptophyta; class Pinopsida; order Pinales; family Pinaceae; genus Picea; species Picea engelmannii. The sequence continues at coordinate 109,878 of ML812097.1, read as the reverse complement.
TCTCCACTATCTTGTAATTCAGAGCAGCGTCTCTTAAATATTTACTAAAGAAATCTATGGGTTGTTCATACCCTTCACTGTTCTTTTGTAGTAATACCACTACTATAGTATGTTCGGAGGCAAAATAAAAAATATAGAAATCCTTTATAAAGTCAGGACTGATCAAGACAGGGGCCTCTGTGAGTGCTCGTTTGACTTGTTCGAAAGACTGTCTGGACTCAAAGTCCCATTTTATTTTCACATCCTTTTTAAGCATATTTGTAATGTTTCTAAGGAGTTCTGCTAGATTGGGAATGAATCTTCATAGAAAGTTTATTCTCCCGATAAAAGACTGTAATTCTTTGAGGTTTCTTGGGTGTTCTAGTTTTTGTATTGCTTCGATTCTGCTGGGGTCAATTTTGATTCCGTCCTTGGATATGATGTGTCCTAGCAGTTTGCCTTCCTCTAGTTTGAAAAGGATTTTCTTGGGATTTAAATAAATTCCAAACCTTCTTCATTTCTCGAAGACTCGTTTGAGGTGTCGCAGGTGTTCATCATCAGATTGGGAAAACACAATTACATCATCCAAATAGACGACAATAAACATACCCGACACTTCCACAAAGGCAATGTCCATGGCCCTCTAGAATGTGGCTCCTGCGTTCATCAGACCAAAAGGCATTTTCACATACATGAAGATGCCCCATGGTGTAGTGAAAGCGGTTTTGTCTTGATCATCCGGGTGAACTAGGACCTGATTATAACCCGAGAACTCGTCCAGTAAAGAGATTCGACTGGATCTGACCACCCTTTGTAAGATATGGTCCATTTTGGGCAAGGGGTAGTTGTCTTTTAGGGAGACCTTATTCAGGTTTCGAAAATCTATGCAAAGTCTAATTTCCCCAGATTTTTTACGTGTAGGGACCAAATTAGAGACCCATTTGGAAAAATGCAACGGGACTATGATTTTGGCATCGTACATTTTTTTGATTTCCTTTTCTATTAGAGGGAGAAACTTGGGATTTATCCTCCTAAGTTTCTGTCTGAACGGTTTTTTGTCTTCTTTTATTGGAATCCTGTGCTGTATGATGTTGGTATCATAAGCTTTCAAATCCTCATAACCCCAAGCGAAAACATCTTAATATTCTTTGAACAGCTCAATGTATTTGAGTTTTTTCTCAGGGGGCAGTGATTTGGACAATTTGACTATCCTGGGTTTCTTCTCTGTCCCTATATTACAGTCTTCTACCTCTTGTCCATTGGCTTCGATTTTCGTTTTTTTGGCTACATCGTTAAAATCAAACAAGTCCTCCAAAGGGACTAAACCCCTAGGCAAAACATTGCTTTTCAAATGTAAAACATCGACATCCATTTCGTCATCGCCTAATTCTCCTGAATCTATGCTATTTACACTATCAATTTCAAAATCAAATCTATTTACATTTTCATCTTCGTTCTCTAAATCTATATTTGTACATTCAAAATAATTTTTACACTGCAAAAAGTCTTCGATTTGATCATCATTACCAAACACTTGCTAGTACCTGATATTGTCAGGAATGGTTGGTCTGCATTTCACCTCAACAGTGTATGGGCAAGTCGAGTGAAAAGGAATCTTACATGTGGCTGCTAACGTAGCCAATCCGTCCGCTAGAATGTTCTATCCCCTCAGCATTACCTGCAAGTCAACTTCAGTGAAACATCTAAGGGCATCAAGAACAACATTCCTATAAGCTCTAAGACGTGGGTGTTTCACAGCGTACTCACCTTTGATTTGCTTGATTATCAACTCAGAGTCACCTCTTACCATAATCTGTTTAGCGCCAACTCTTTTCAAAAGCTTCAGACCAAGCATCAAGGCTTCATACTCTACAATATTGTTAATGCATTGGAAATTTAACTTGTAAGAATGATTTTTTGAATACCTGTTTCTGTGATTATGCAGCCAGACTCCTGCTCCAGCTCCTTCTTTGCTTACTGCTCTGTCAAAATCCATGCTCCAGAAATCTGTCGGGAGCTCTTCAGTTATCATGTTTTTCATCCTTGCTACCTCAATGGTTTCTTGGCCTTCATCCTGACTAGATGTATCTTCTGCCAGTTGAGTATCTTGTTCTCCCGTGTCACTGTCATTGTACAATATAAAAGAATCCAAGTCAGAATGCACAGAGTAAAGAGGATAGTTGTGCAGTTTTTCTTGGCTACTGACCATGTATTTCATCAATGTTTCTCTGTATAGCCTTCTTTGTTGCCAGAAAACTGGGATAGTGGCATAAGACATATCTAGCTGCAGGGTAACTCTCAACTTAGCCCCCCAAGACCGGGATAGCAACATTCCATACTTCGAAGGGATGTCTGCAACTACCACATCCATTACCATGCTCTTCGCAGGAATCTGAACCAAGGTGATGCACAGGTCCTTGATCAGACCAATACATCTAACTTTACTGGAGTTGAATGAGTGTAAATCCTTGTAAGGTCTGGTGACCTCCAGTCCCAGTTTCTCCATTACTGCTTTAGGCATCAGATTGTGGGAAGCACCTGAATCCAGCATAGCTTTATGCAAGATCAGGTCATGTATGTTTAGACTGATGTAAAAAGGAGCAACATCACCAGTATCATCTCGACCATCTACTTCAGGTCCGAACAGAAGTTCGAGTTGATCATCAGTAAGGTTCACAGTGTCTGAATGATTTTTTGATCCAATGGTTAAGGCCTTCGTGCCTATATCAGGTTCAATGGTCAGTTCTTTAATCACCTGTGAACAATAAACGTGTTTGTTCATCAACTTAGAAAGCGGAATGGGAATCTTTACTTTGGCTAATTCTCCCTCAAGGATGAAAAGAGTAGGAGCTCTGCCTTGGCTCATCAATTCTGGTTTGTCAACCACATTCTTCTGGCCAGAAGTACTTGGTGGATTAGTGGGTGAAACCTCGGGCTATGACGATCTTTTAAGAATAGTAAGGTTTTTCTTCGTGGGAACTTCGGAAGTACTCTTCTCAGGAATCTTCTTGGCAGATGGCTCAGAGGTCTTCTTGGTTTCGGTCACCTTCTTCGTTTCAATCATCTTTTTTGGGGAACTCCCTTCCGTCTTTTTACTCCACAGATTATACTGTCGATGTACCTCCAAAATGGAATTTTCGAATGCCTGTTGCTCTGCGTCTTCAACTTCTTCACTTACTTTTGTTTGGTTGAGAAGAAAAAGTTCTTACTCTTCTTGGGTAAGGAAAATAGCTTCATTATCATGAATGCCCATGAGATTTATGTGAGTATATTCTAGTTCCTCAATCACTTCCTCCCCTTCATCAGCATAATTTTCTTGTAAGGGAGGTCTGGTCTGCTGATCTGGACCCCTCTGCTCTCTTTGATCCCTAGGATCTCTCTGTCTGATTTGAAGAGGGTTCCTCCTAAAGTTAGGGTTCCGAACCTGAGGAGCTGGTGGGTTGTCTCTTGGGGGATTTATGTCTGACACAGTAAGTCTTTCCATAATTCTTTCCATTTCTCTAGCCAAAGAATCCAATTTGGAATCTGAGTTCGACATGGAAGGTTCTTCTTTAATTGTGACTCTCCTCTCTAACCTCTAACGTGCTCTTTTTGCCAACAAATTGGCCTCCACACTTATCGCACTTTTCTGCATATCTTCCAGGGTGGTAGAGTTTCTTTCCCTTAGTTGGTATGACATGTCAGTATCAAAACCATCAGGGAATTTAATCAATGCCAAACCCTGTGGAGGTTTGATTTCAGTTGGGATTGCGTTGTACAAGTTATTGAAACGAGTGCAGTAATCTTGTACTGTCTCACCTTGATTTCTTCTAATATTTTCGTATTCTAACAATATTTGGAGAGGGTTTTTCTTTACCTCCCATATGTCTAGAAAACTCCTTTGGAATGCGATAAGGTCAAGGACTGAGGTGGCATGCAAACCTTTGTACCATTTTTTAGCGTCACCTATCAAACTCTGGGCAAACAATCTCATTTGAACGTCAGCCTCATCTACTTCATGCAGATCATAATAATCATTCATTTTATCTACGTGATGTTGTGTGCTCAAAGGTCTGGTTGCATCGAACTGTGAAAGTCTCATTTGATAGTCTTGGGGCATAGCATGAAGAGGCACAGCCAACACCAAGGGAGCATATCGATCTTCCATGATATGTGGAGGAGGTGGGATAACAGACTGGACGATCGGTGAGGTTGCGGCTGAGGACGAGGACGAGGAGGGACTGGATAGCACCGAGTGAGTGGTTTGCAGTTTAGCAGTGCGTGTCAGAACTTCAGGGGTTCGGGGTTGCAACAAGGTTGGGTCAAGGATGATTCTAGTGACAAAACTATCGGACCGTGTTCTAACCAGGCTTTGTTGGGAAAAGATGTCAAAGTAAGGGTTTTGAAAGGTAATGGGTTCCCCTAAAAAGGAAAAGGACTTATGCAAGGGAGTATGACTCACTGAGTCTTCATCTATGGCCCTTTTCCTAAGCAATTGTTCTGGGTTATCTGTCACTATCGCAGGTTCTGGGTCTAGATGAGATCGAGTATAAACTTTCTTGGGAGCCATATTTCTTTTTGATTTTTTATATATGTATTTTTTAGTTTTATGAGTTCGAAAATAATATGTAAAAATCTAATCAACCTCTAAACATTACTTTCTTCTCAAAATTGCAATCTTTCAGGAACAGACTTTCTTTTAGGGAAATAAAACGTGAAGTTATAAATTTTAAATGTTCTTCCCCAGTATGGTCGCCACTATGCTAGCACTCTATAAATTTCCAAGAGGTTGACACAGCAGAAATCCACAAAATGTAAATTTATCCAACCGCTTTTGAAGCTGGGATCTAGCCCTTCCAACTTCAGAGAGGGATCTCTCTATATGATTTAGCTATGTTTCAAATTTTGAATATTAGGCTAGGTAAATAAATAGGTTGGTTTTGTTGTTATAATGTTTGTCGAATTGGTTGAGACAGTCTACACATCCATTGGGCTATGGGGTCTGTGTTTAAATTAAATATGAAATCCAAACCAGAAATGCAAAGGGAAAAACTTTCACAGGGCGAGATAATATAATCACTGGATTCTTTAGTAGCTTAAATGATGAACAACAGAAAATATGAGAAAGATAATTTCAACAAAGAAGCAGTTAAGAATTTCTTTATTGAAAACACCAGAAGATAAAACACTAAAATATTTCGAGTCAGAAACAGGTTATACGAGATAAATCCTGCAACATTCGTTACTCTTAAAGATTAGATTCAGAAAACAATATGATAACAAAAAGAGAATAACATTCAACTTAGAGAGAAAAACATCACCAGTGAATACACACAAGAATCCTGTAAAAGTGCCTCCTTTTTATTAATGGAAGATCTCTTCAAAAATATTACAGTCTGATAGCGTCAGGGTGTGAAGATCAACAACCCTCAATACTTCGAAAGATGAAGTATTTATAACTCAAATTACAAAAATTCCTGTCATTAATGACCAGGATGTGTTAAATCTATTTTTAGCCTAACTAATTTAACAAATTTCCCAAATCTAGGAACTGCTTGATGATGTGGTACAACTGCACGCTGATTTCTGGGTGGGCCGTTGATGAAACCTTTGCACGACCTCATCTGACTGGACAAATTACTGGACTGGGACAGCTCATATGCTAATCGATCAGATCACAGAGTTCCTCCCATCTGAGATGACTGGGCACGTTGACTTTGAGAAGTCTTCGATACACTTCTTCCATTTCTGTGTACTTGGCGAATGTAGGCTTGGTGAGGAAGATGTATCGAATCTCGTGTTGGATGTTGATGTCCTGCTGAAGGGCATCTAGAAATGCCTTGCCAATGATGCTCCCTTGAATCCCTGCAAACTTTGAACTATCCTTAGACACATCATCCAATCTCTTCTTGTAATCTAGGAGTGTCATCGATTTATCATTGATTACCTTCAGACCAGGAAGACCTTTCTTCTGGAGAGCCTCAATCTTACTGAAGAATTTTTGTACCCCCAGGTCCATAGCCTAAACCTTTTCTTCCAGCTGAAGCATTAATCCTCATTTGGTCAAAACTCTTTTGACCTCAAGGATGGTCTTTGTTCTGTCTTCGAATTTCATCTCTTCCAGTTCTTCCCTGGTCTTAGAATTGAGGAACTTGATTATCTCGTTCGCCTGTGTTGGCATGTCTCCCAATTCAACTATGATCTTCTCGATGGCCTGTTTGCTTCTCTGTACCAATTCATTCTGCTCGAACATGATCTGTATCATGGGCCATATCTCATTCATTGACTTAGTTATGTATGTCCATACACTCTCTTTAACCTCAGCCAAAGTCTTTCCTGCCATTGTTTGCTTCCGGAGCTGTTGTAGCTCCTGCTTGAGCTGCTCTGTCACCTGCTTTTCCTTGGAGAGGCTAGTTTGAAAGGAAGATTTGAGTTCCTGTAGGTTCTCAATCTCCTTTTTTAGCCTCCTGATATCTGTCTCCTACAGGTTCATCTTTTCCATGGACTTAGCCAGGTCGGTTGTCTTCTCCTGGGATGTCAATGGAGTTGCGGATGGGACTTCGGTCACTGATGTTGTGCTCACTCCTGAAATCGGAATAGCACTCAATGGAATGACTTCCATCGGCTTCAGTTGATCTTTCTCTTTTAATAGTTTCTCCATCTCAGCTTCCATTTCTTTAAGCTGTGCATTCTGCTCCATGAGCAGCTTGAGCAGTTCATCTTTCTCTCCTTCTTTCTCTGCGATCTCCTTCACCTGTGAATCCTCTGTAGGTGGGAGCCTCAGTTGCTTCCTCAAGGATGCTATGTCAGCATTCTTCTTCTTTATCAGTTCCTCAGCTGCTTTCACGTTTGAAGGATCATAACCGATCTTGAGGACCAGCTCCTCCAATGTCTTGATTTTGTTGTCCTTGGCAAAGGAGGATATCTTCTCTAACTTTAATTGTGTTTGAACGTTGTTCAGGGACACTTGCAGTTTGGATGCAGAAGTGCAAGCATGCGCCAGCATGTAAAAAACCATTTCCCCTGTCTGCTTATGCCGATCCATCTGATCGGTCGGATGCACGTCCTTCATCTGGAATTCGAAGGTGGCCCTCTTGTAGTCAGTGATCACCTTTGGATCTGGTACCTGTGCCTGGAGGAATGCCATGTGCATTCTGCCCTTATCGGTGTCGAATGATAATAGCAACCTGTGTTTTGCAGTCGAAGTTTGCTTCCAGAATTGGGTGCAAGTACTGCTGGTCAGGGTCTGGTTCTTTTTCTTGATCAGCTCATACTTCTCGAAGATACTCAGCTTCGGTCCCACCTTGCCTGGCTGGGTGGTCAATGGAGGATTTGTTTATTTTTCCATCACTGCTGAGGTTATGGCCTTATGGAGGCTCGAACCGAAGGGTGGACTATCAACCTTGGTCATTGTTGTAGATGGGGCTTCTTTTTCTCTGGTCGGGCCAGGAACTGAAATTGTCTTGGGCCTCTTAGTACACAGTTGGAACTCTTCGGACGATACCTCCATGATAGGCGGAGATAAATCTTGCCGAGGCCTCTTCTCCTTCGGGACCTGTGGCATGGTCATTTGTGACACAGTGGCTGGGGGATCCTGCTATTGTACTTTGACCAATGTGTTGGGCTCCCAGGCTGTCTGATTTTCAAACTTCTCAACTTCAGGCCTGGACTCATGAATGTATGGGATGTTTTTGTTCTTCACTCTCATCTCTGAGATGATCCCACATGGATCATAATGCCATGGGAAGCTCATGAAGAACTTCATCTCCCTCAGCAGCCTGTCTGCTTCTTCCCCAGTGCCACGATTGTTACAGATGAAGGAGCCAATCTGCCCCTTGATTATAAGATGTTTCTTTTTCTTCAATGACACAAAGTGGATATCATCGAAATTTATAATCTGCCTTATATATTCCAAAGCAAAAATCCTGACAGGCAGATACTTGGGCAGCTTATACGGTGCCAACTCACACCCGTATACTCTGATCTCGTTGTAATCCTGGTATAAAAACCAATCACCCGTCTTTGTGTTATCCGAGAGGTGTAGGATCCTCTGAAATTCATCGTTTATTCGAGGCTCGGGCCTGCCACTTAGCATACTTACCACATGGTGGTAGAATTGATCAATGAACTCCTTGAAGCTATACTCTGTGGAGTTGTGCTTGAGCAAGGAGGTCCATGTTGTGACTTCCTGAGGTCTACCATATCCATCCATCTTCTGCATGGAAAAGCCAAATTTATCTGCCTGGAAGAAGACGAACAAGTATGCTAGTATCGATGAATATCTGAACATGCCTTCTGTGCCGAAATTCACGAATTGTTCATGAATATTGTTTGCCAAGAATGTGCTGAAGTCAAACTGGGTGGTGGGATTTTCATCAGTAGAGAAGATGGATAGAAAACCCAGAATGGGTTCATCTACCCATTGATCAGAATAGTATCCTAACAAAGCACAAAGGGATGATATGACCTGGTTTCCTTTAGTCGAGAACATGGAAGATGGATAAGGAGGATTTGTGGAGGGGAATTGAGTGGATGTGGGAAGGAAAAGCTCGAATATTTGAGCTCTTTGGGGGAAAGTCATTTTTTGGTACAACTCTGTGAGGATTTCCAGGTTGAAGGGAGATGTAGAGTCGGCTCGGGGGATTTTCATCATCTGGTCTATGGACTCGGGCGTGATGAGGAAAAGGATCTCTCCGGATGAGGAGACGATGGCTCTTTGTTTGGGAATATAGTGGGCTTGACACTTGAGAGCGAATTCGGGAAAATGGTGGATCTGAGGGAAAAGGTAGAGGGGTAAATTGGACTCCCAGAGTTCAATTTCATCACTCTGGTCCAGGAAAACTTCCCTGAGCCAGGACTGAAGGTTTGAGAAATCAAAATCGCATTTTGTATATGCAATTGATCAGTCTTTGTCGACCAGTGGGATCCTATCCAGGTCGACAGGAGGCGAGAGAAATGGATTCTCCTCTCCTTTTGCTTGTTTGGATTTTAGCGCCATTTCTGCAACAGTACCTGCAATAAAACAATGTTAGTGGGGGGTGACTGACTATAACGGAGGAGTAAATGGTGTAAAAAAATCTCTGGTGTGATGAGTGGTAAATGGTGGGAAAGGGAGAATAATGGTAGTTTTAAGTAAACGGGGGGTCGGTTGGGCGCGGGAGATAGGTCAGCTAGATAACGGATAGGTTATCTAGTAATAAATGGCCAACGAATCATTTGAGGGTGAGATGGCGGGTGACGGTGGCTGAGGGATACAGACGGGTGACATGGTGGCTATCGATTGGAGGTAAAAGTCATAGTAAGGGGCTTGCCACGAGCGAATGGGGGGGAAAGGACTGACAGCAGTTATGGGGACATGACCATTTCGGGAAAGGTGGAACGTGACGTCCAGAAGTGACGGAGGTCTGTCAGATAGCAGAAGATGATGGCACTCGGGGCCATTAAAATGATGCCACGTATAAAGAGGGGCCCGCCAGAGGGAAGATTCCATTTCGGACCACCCCCCCTTGGTTAAAAGCAGATCATTCGAGGGGGGGTCCGAAAAGCACTTTGAGCCATTGATCTAAGCACATGTTTCCTGGCCGCAGATCTTTGCACGCCTTTTATCACACATTCCGGACCCCCCCCTCCATTAAAGGCAGAACGGACGGGGGGGTCCGGAATCCAATGTTGATCGTAGATCTGCATGCTCGATCTTGGGTTGTCCATATGCGCAAGAGTCTTATCAGCGATTCTGGACCCCCCCCCCCCCCTCCGTTAAAGGTAGAACGGTCAGGGGGGTCCGGAATGATCTGTCCGCTGTAGATCTGGGCACGATCATCTGGACCATTGATACATGATCAGAGCATAAGTGAGGGCGCGGACAAAACATGCGCTAAGAAAACTTTGGATAAATGCTTTTTCATGGGTTTTCTCCAAACTTTTCATGACTACACCACCATGGGGCTTGATCAAATGATCTTTTAAGCATCTGAAACATGGTGCAACATTTACATCAAGCTGGTTTTATTAAAATGAAGCAATGAGGAAGCTAACCTATATTCTACCCTAGTTTCCTATGACAGTTAACCCAGATTAGACTGTTGGGTTAAGAATTTACTCTACCCTAGGGCTATCTGACCAGGATTAGACAGTCTGGCCAGATTTATTCACTAATCTAACCTAGACACTTTGGCTAAGATTAAACTGTTTAGCCAAACTCATTCACTACCCTATCAACATCAATTCAAAAAGAACTTGGCCATGCTTGAAAGGTATGGACCAAGTTACTATTATTGCATGGGGCTTTCATTGAATTCTTTTATGCCCTCTTTCATTTTCTTTTTCTTTTTTTTTTTCTTTTCTTTTCTTTTTCAAATTATTTGCAGAATGAAAAATCATTTGTCAACAAAATACTAGAGACAGATAATATCCCAGTCACCAGTTGATCCTATAACTTATAGGGTGATAACACTACTGTCTTTTTCCAATTCTGGGTTTTATCCTCCAAAAATAGTATTTCATCAAAATATGCTTATTCCCAACAGGCCCCCAACACTAACATGTGGCTTTTCCCAAGCCACCTAGCCATTGTGTTCTCCCTGAACAGCCTTTTCTAGGTTGTGGAACTTGTCTTCCACTTCCCTTGCTCTTGTCTAGACTTGCACAGCTCTGCCTATCAATTCCTAAACTAACTGCATTGTGATCTCCTCTTGGATCAGTGTTGTGCCCTCTATTTGTTCCTGCTCCATATTTCTCTTTTCCTCCTCCAATTTCACAATCATTTGCGCTACTTGCTCCTGGAGTGGTTCTACTTTTGCCCGTCTCTCTTGTTTCTATCTTTGTGCGGTGTTCAAATTGTCCTACATCTTCTTCATGTCATGATTACATTTCAGGCGATCTATGATTCTCATCATTTTCTATCGGTTCTTGAGCTCTTACATAGCTACACTTAGCCTCTCCTCCTCTTGGTCCCACTATTGGACCTACTCATCCTCATCCAACATTGTCCAGAGTTGCACCGCTCTGTTAAACAATCATGTTGTTGCATTGACTTGTTCTTCCATTGCTGTGATTTGTAGTGCAACTTCTTGTTTCCTCTGCTCTTTCACCTCGGGACGAGTTGTAGGAGTCAATTTTTCTTTTAATTCCTCAATATCTTACCTATAGTGTTAGACGGTTTTGGAAATACAGTTTAGTGTCTCCTCTACGCTTGTGTTCTCTACCTGTACACTTTCAGGGATGTGATTGTACGTTGTTGTCACACCATGTTCGATTGTGTTTGCATGCTCCTTTTCTTCCTTGGTTTCAAACTTGACTTGATCGATCACCAATTCTAAGGCTTCCTTACCATCTCTTGTCTCCTACAGTTTCGTTGCATCTATTATAGCGCGTGATTGTACCTCCTGCACGACACTAGCTTGGAGCATGTATAGTGCCTTGGTAGGTATTCTTACTAATACCATATCTACCTATGCCAGATCCTTCAATGGATTATGTGCTGCAGTTTCATCCATTTGCAGCATATTAGTTGTTAGCCTAAAAGTCAGACTCTCCTGGGACATAATATGAATTGTGTCCTCCTTTCTCGATGTAGTCCTTATCGTCGTTGTTTCTTCTTCGGGGAAGGATTCAATTCCCCTTCTAGGCCTCTATACTGACCTGATATGCTCGAGGCCCTGCTTTATTCCTACCAGGTCATCTTGTATTTTTCCACTCTAGTGTTGAGCTTCTTCAAAATATTTCATTGCGTGGTCCTGCACCCTTTCTTCCACGAGGTATGTTTCATCCTCTGTGATAGTGTATTATGGAAATTGTTTGTGTGCTTTCGCCTTCTTGCATGATCCTCCTATATGTATTATTGGCCTCTTAGGGGGCCTTGTCTCCTATGGAGTAGATGCCGAGGGGTTTTCTTGTATTGTAGTGTCCCTTACTCCTTGTGCTTTCTGTCCCGGGGAAGTGTCCTTTTGTGCTTCATGTGTATTCTTCTTCAGTGTGTTAGCATTGGAAGTCACCTATGGATTGCAGTAAAGGTAAGACCAAGGCCCATAAGTTTGTATGTCACAGTGAATAATTTAAAGAGGGTTCTAATGGATGCAGACTCAGGATTATATCACTCTAACTCAGAAAACTAGGCTCATATGCACAAATAAATGAGGTCTTGATCTAGGTTTAGTCAGTAATTTTGTATAGTGGTGAGAAGGTGGAAGAACATGAGAAAAACGTGAAGGACTGCTATGGACATCTGGTCTTCCAGCAGCCTTTGGAGGAAAATTTTCAGATATAATATCCTCTTAGATATGAAAACTTCAAGAAACTAAAAACAATAAGACAGTACTGCAATCAAACCTACATTACATTACGATCACAACAACTCGATTGGATCATCCATTTCCAAGCTCTCAGAATCAGAAGAAAATACATGAAGGGGAAATCTAACTGTCATTAAACAAGAAGTCTCGAATAACAATACGTAACCAGAGAACCAGAGGCCTCGTTAAAAATTTACAAGCGAGAGCGTAGCTCAACCATCGACACTAAAAAAATATGAGAACGACTCCTAAATACTTGAAACTAAAACAACAAAATCATTCTCAAGACTTCACATTGAATTTGTTGCATCTGCATGTAGTCTATGGTCGGATGTGAATTTCAGTCAGACGCAATCGCATTTCATAATGGGCCTACAAATGAGTTGACTGGATGACAGTTATTTCCTGGGATTTCCATTTATGGTGGAAACGATGTTCAACCGCCACCACCTGCCTCAATAATTGCTTCATTGGGATCGGGGAGGCCTGAGTCAACTCTGCATCTGAAATATGTGGCGGTTTTCCCTTGGATGTTTATTTCTTTGTTGGACCATTACAAGGGGACCCAGTTAGCGGACGTGGATAAAGATGATGGGGGAAAAGCGATTGACGTGAAGATGAGACAAGGTCGCCATGTAGACAGACGTGGCAGGGGGATATGTGATTGGGAAAGTGCAGGTGATAGAGAACCTGGGTGTTGGGGTGTGATATGAAAAAGGTGAAGTGGCACGGGACGATGATGTGGAGGCAGGAGAGAGACTGTGGTAGTAAGAATAGTGGGGACAGGTGTGTTGCAACGAAAGGATGAGGGGGAGTGGGAGATGTGACAGGAGGAGGAGAGATATAGAGTGGGGGACAGATGGAAACAGGAGGATGGAGTAGTAAGAGGGAGAGGTAAGCG